>VZTO01007857.1:79341-167111 GCA_013400615.1 Syrrhaptes paradoxus | reverse complement strand
GGCACAGTGCTGGCTCATGGTCATCCTGCTGTCCACCAGGACCCCCAGGTCCCTCTCCCCTACACTACTCTCCAGCAGGTCACTACCCAACTTATACTGGTACCTGGAGTTGTTCTTGCCCAGATGCAAGACTCTACACTTGCTCTTGTTAAATTGCATGAAATTTTTCCCTGCCCAAATCTCCAGCCTGTCTAGGTCTCACTGAATGGCAGCACAGCCTTCTGGCGTGTCAGCCACTCCTCCCAGTTTCATATCATCAGCAAACTTGCTGAGGGTGCACGCTGTTCCCTCATCCAAGTCTGAAATCAAGACAGACCACATCTACTGCTTTACCATCATCTATCCACCTGGTAGTGTCCTCATAAAAGGCTATCAGGTTGGTCAAGCGTGACTTCCCCTTTTACTGTAGGTGAGGTGAGATCACAGAATCATAGAATGTCTCAAGTTGGAAAGGACCCATAAGGCTTGAGTCCAACTCCCCGCTCCTCACAGAACTACGTAAAAGTAACCCATATGACTAAGAGCATCATCCAGATGCTCCTTGAACTCTGAAACACTCGGTGCCATGACTACTTCCCAGGGGAGCCTATTACAGTGACTCTCAGTGAAGAACCTTTTTGTGTTGCCCAGTCTGAACTTCCTCTGGCATATCTTCATTCCAGCTCCTCCTGCCATACAGCTGGGCACCAGAAAGAGGAGATCAGCACCTTCCCCTCTGCTGCCTCGCCTTGAGGAATTTGTAGGATGCCGTGAGGTCACCACTCAGTCTTCTCTTCTCCAAGCTGAGCAAACCGAATTACCTCAGCCACTCCTCCTAATTCTTGCCCTTGAGAACTTTCCCTGGACACCAGGTGCCCACCAAGCTACTCTATCACTTCTCTCCTCAGCAGAGCAAGGGAAAAGAAAATAAGATGAAAAAACTTGTGGGTCAAGGTAAAGGCAGTTTAATAAAACAAAAAGCCAGGTCTGCATGTGGAAAACAAAAGCAAACAAAGTTTTTATTTTCTAGTTCCCATCACCAAGCTGTGTCCAGCCACTTCCCAGGAAGTGGGGCTTCAATATGTGTAGTGGTTGCTCCAGGACACAAACGTCGTATTAACAAATGTTTCCCTTCTCCGCCTTTCTTAGAGCTTTTATTCCTGAGCAGACGTCATCCAGTATGGTGTACCCCATTGGTCAGTCTGGGCCAGCTATTCTGGCTATGTTCCCTCCCAAGATCCTCCCCACCCCTGGGGCCCTGAGCCTACTGGGGATAGGGGGGGGCTGTTGGAGAGAGAGTCTTGATGCTGTATGAGTACTGCTAAGCAGTATCCAAAAAAAACGGTGCTATCAGCACCTTTCTAGCTAGCAATACAACGCACAGCACTATGAGGGCTGCTATGGGGAAAATTAACTCAATCTCAGACAGACCCGATACATGTGGCTTCATTCCATCTCCTCATGTCCTGTCGCTGGGCACCAGAGGGAGGAGATCAGCACCTTCCCCTGTGCTGTCTCACCTTGAGGAAGTTGTAGGATGCCATAAGGTACCCCTCAGTCTTCTATTCTTCAAGCTGAGCAAACCGAGTTACCTCATCCACTCCTTGAGACCTTGAGACCTTTCCCCATCTTGGTCACCCTCCTCCAGACACACTCTAATAGCTTGATGTCCTTTTTATATTGAGGTGCCCAAAACTGCACACAGTGCTTGAGGTGGGGCCACACCAGGGCAGAGCAGAGTAGGACAGCCAGCTCCCTTGACTGGCTGGCTTTGCTGTGCTTGATGCACCCCAGGACACAGTTGGCCCTTTTGGCTTCCAGCACGCACTGGAAGTTGACTCATATTCAACTTACCATCAATCCATACCCCCAGATGTCTTTCTGTGGGTCTGTTCTCCAGCCCTCATCACCCAATTTGCAGGTATAACCAGGATTACTCCATCCCAGGTAACTCCCAGAATAACCTTCTCCATAATTTTACCAGGCACTGAAGTGAGACCTACAAGCCTGTAATTACTGGAAACGATATGTGATAGCCCTGGCACTCCAGTCCTGTCTTACCTGACTACTTCATAACACAGTATGTGTTTATGCTCACAAAAAGAACTGTACTTGTGGGATAGAATAGTGCCTTTGTCCACAGTAAATGGGGAACTATAGCACAGATAGCAGAATGATGATAGTAACTGAAAGCTGGAATTTCTGTGCAAGAAAACCCCCAAATCACCAAGAAAATTTATTTTCAAAAGAAATCCAGATCTTATTTTATGAAGAGGTATTTGAAAATTTTGAAACTAATGGCTTTTTGACAATTTCTAACTGAATTTTTGCCAGGAGTCCAAAGCTCCTGACTGCTGGGGCTCCAATGCCCCTTAGCAGGGAGCTAGGAGTCTGGCTCAGTGTTGTGTTGACAGAGCCAGAGTTTCATCTCCAGATTTTTGACTTGGAGCTGAATCCCTGGACATCCCACAAGCACGTTACTATTTTTTTTCAAATATTAATTATTCTTACAGGTCAATGCAAAACCAAAATATTTAAAAGTCCAGTGCAGATTTCCAGATTATAGCCAAAGAATAAACTATTTATTATCTATCTATCTATCTATCTATTAAAGATGCACCTAGGCCAGATCCAATAAGTGGAAAAATAGTTGTCAGATGTATTACTAGAACTAACAGAAGTTTAACAGCACAAAGTATTTTTTTCCTACATTCAACATCACATTTCTGTTACCAAAACAAACTTCATTACATTGTTACTCTGTCTTCCTGAAAAAAGAATATACATGGAAACTTTTTCTTTTTAACTGTAAAAACAGTCTAAACAATCATTGAGATGAACTGATGAAAACGCCACCAATAAGGAGTATGATTAGTGCCATGTCATGTACCTTGTTGCATAATATGACAAGTGCAATATACAAACCTACTCCGTCTCTTCTCCTCACTCAAATTCTTTAAATATAGTAGGAAGAACAGGGCATCTTTAACTAGTGTCTCCATTTTACTTTCATTATGTGCGTAAAAATGACAGCCTGTCCTCATGTTTCCTGACAGAGATAATCACCTGCAGGGGCGGGAAGTTCTTTCTCTCCAGCTCATCCACTGAATTGCATTTTAAGAGAGATGCATAGGACTAAATTTTCTTTCTCTCATCATAAACTCATCTAAAAGTGGAGATAGGTTTAAAAAAACCAAAAAACAACAAACAAAACAGTATTCAAGATATGTGAACAACTGATTTTCTGGTTTGTGGAAGTTCTTCCAACAGCTGGGGAAAAAATCAGCCTAGGTAAACAACAAATACACTTTTTCAAAACATCTTCAACAAGTTAAAGATTGCAGAAAATATTTTTGTTATAGTTTAAACTCACAAGAGCTAATGTGTTGCTAATATCTCACACAATATTGCATTTCAGTTGTGAATGTTTTTCAGAACTAAACAAAACATTGGAAATAATTTCCCAGTAAAATATAAGTGAACAGAAAAATAAATCCATTCTGCAGGCAAAACAAATATAATCACCCGCTTTTATTTCTTTTTCCATGCTCAATTCCTTCTCCTCTGGATTCTGATATAAACAAGCTAGCTTCTTTGAAATTAATTTTAAATTTTGGAGATATTTTACATTTTATTACCAGAAAAGTTTTGGCCACAGTATCTTACCCAGTTCTCTTCAGGCTATTGATGGAACATTATTGCCAAGTGCTTTTAAAAATCTCTCCAGGCATGTCAGACTGGAAGCTGTTACGGGCAAAGCACATCTGAATCGGCAGTTATTCATGTGCCTTGTTGGAAGCAGAGGTTTGAGAATTTGGCCACAGAGACACTCATTACTTGGAAACCAGGAGACAACCAGCAAGCACACAAAACTATTGATATGAGCTGTCATGCCATTCAAGCCAGATGGCCTACATATGAAGATTTATAGTTTTTCACACATCTCTAATGTTCTTAGCACTGCATAATAAACAGAAAAAGAAGACATAGTCCTGCACCTATTTTTCCTGGAAGTCTGTATTTGAAACAGCATGTCATATTCAGGGATGTCCACCTGACTACACTGCCTGTCACCTGAGAATGCTAGTAAATTTTTTATCCTACTCTTGTTTCTAAATTTGTTACAGGAACATAACTTCCAAGGGTACACTTTATTTTTGAACTGAACTTCTATTTAAAGTCCTTCTTTTCTAAATTTGATCTTCCCCTGCATCCTGGTTGACAGTGCAGTGCACTCAAAAATGCTGTAGCATGGTAGCTTTATTTGTGAACTTCAGACTAATGGATGCTGCTGTCACAATGTTATTTTTGAGAGTGTATTTTGTCCTGCTGCTTATCTTTTTACTGAGCCATCTGGCAGATTTAGGACGCTAACCAATGGAGTTGTACTGTGCCATGTATTAATATGGATCTCATGAATCACTCAACAGGTCAGATTTAGAAAAACAAGACTTTTTGCAGCAGACTTCCACTAAAAATGCAATATCTGGCTAATTAGCAGGTCCCCTCCCTGACAAAATGTGCAAAAGGAGTACAGGGGTAACGTTTCTTTAGGATAAAATGGAGAGATGGGAATGATAAGGGCTTGTGGCTATTTAAGGGAGATGGTGTTGCAATACGACTCGGTCAAAAGTGTTGCTGCCTTTCACTTCAAAGCTCCTCAGTGCAAAAGGACCAGTGATGAAACTCTCTGTGCAAGGAGTTAAAGTTGCCAAAGGGCACCGAGACTTCCTAGCTGGTAAAGATGTTGTGTATGTGCAAACACCCTCCTTGAATTGTCTGTGCTATCCAGTCTTCCTTTGATGCCTCTGGTCCAGGACAGCTGCAGAAAGAGGAGCTGGACCTCTGTGTTTAGCTGCTGGGCTGTGAGCTAGCAGCAACCTCACAGTTCAGGGAAGGAAGGAGAAGTGGTCTGCAAGTAGCTGCTGGTGAATAGACATGACCAAGTGGAGCTACTCCTTCATGAGAGGCGCAGTGAAGTCATGGCTGGGTTTTTTTCTAAGAGATGAAATTGCCTCTGTGCTCTTTCAAAGAGCTGTAAATACCCAAGTGACCACAGGGGAATATTTTGAGTTGTTTGTTCTGTGTTCCTGTTGAGAAACTGTCCCAAAACCCCCTGTATCTACTGATGGGATGGAGAAAAGATGAGAAGACAAATCCTGGTTCCTGCCCACCCCTCCCCTCCTCTTACTCTGGGAAACACCAAACATGAACTCTCAAAAGCATCCAAATCTAGGAAGAGAAGGGCTCAAAGCCAAGTTAGGATTGTGCTCCATCTCTTTTCCATCAACAGTGTCACCGATAATTCTCTGCAGCACTAGGGTTTTGCATTAGGGCTGGCATTTCCCCTGTCTAGCACAGGGAGTGCAGCAAGGCAGTGACACCGCTTCCACCCTGGCCCCTCACCTTGGTGAGGGACAGAAATTGCTTTCCAATTCCTGCACGTGATGGGCTGAGGTCTGACTGCTCATAACCTTGTCACCCTGAGGACTATGGATTTTGAAGTATTGCCAAACAAACTTCTAGTATCAGCAGCTTCATCAGACTTTGGTAGTTGACCGTGAGAATGGGAACGACTCATTCTTTTGATCTGTTTCACATTTGCAACTGTTATCAATTGAATAACATAACACTTGCCTTCTTACCCTCCTTCCTCCAGCTAAGTGGCAAAATGAGACTTATAATTTTATAACACTCAAATAACCTAGATGAGGTCTTTTTGCCCCTTTTCAAAGTCTTCCTTTTCCTGTTCTACTTCCTCATAGTTTGTTCCTCTGCTTTTAAGTCTCTTTAGCTGTAGCTTGTTTTGTAGCCTACTTAGATCCACGTACATATACGTATACACATACACATACACATATAATACACATACACATACACATACACATACATATACATATACAAGGATTTACACGGTTTCAAGTATTTTGTACACGGCCAGTGTTACTGTTGGGCCATGCCCCTTCCTCCCAGGAGAGCAGCAAAGCTCCCATGAGCTCACAGGCGGTTGAAACATCACAGTACCTTTTCGTCAACTTCTTCCTTTTTAGTCGGCGATGTCAGAGAGCTTGAGTTCTTCCTTGGCTCTTAAACTGTCTCTAGGAAAGCATCCAAGATATGGTGGGAGTATGGAAATGAATATAAATGTCGGCATATTAAAGAACTCTATGCTAAAGAGAACTGGTGGGATGTTTTTTTTTCTCTCCAAAATCATGTGAGGGCTCAGGATGACTTTTCCTCTCCTGTGCAAAAACTGCTTTTTTCCTCTGTAAGTGCATAAGTCAAAGTCTTTCTGGAGGTGCTATGAATGCAAGACTAATTTCCAGAAACCTGAGAGAGTGGTAACACCTTTGGAGGGTGAAGAAACTATTTAGAAATAGCATTTCCCAGTGGCGAGTACACACTCTATGAAGTCTTCCAGTATAGAAAAACCAGATAATGGAAATGCCACATTGCGCTCTCTTGCTTTTGATGTTGAGCCTAATAAATGGTGTCATAGACTAGCTTTATAATGTGGGGTTTTATGCCTTCTGAATGGCTTAATTCTCATTAGTTATCAACCTAAGCACTTCAGTTGCAGAGGATCTAGTACCTGGCAGCAAAGCCTGAGAGAAAGTCGACAGCCATGAAGTCTTGAGAGCTGTGTTTGGCAGTCCTGAAGCCCCCATCTCTTCAAGTCCCTGTACCCAAGCAGCATGGGCATGGACTGATTCTCCCTCTTCGCAAAAGGACTGTATGGACTCCCTTTTGTGCCTGGGTCTTTCCTGCCTGGTCTAGTCTGCGTGCACCCTTGGGTTTATTGGACCACTTCTGTGGCTAATCTGACCATTTCTTCTGCTCAGGGACATGGAAGGCTCCTTCCATGTTGCCCTGAGGCCCCATCTTTCCCTTAATGGTGGGCTCAGCTCTCTTTGTCTGTTTATAGTCGATGGATGTTGTTATGATTTATACAAGATCAGTAGCTCTCAAAGGGTTACACATGGTAGTTCATGCCCTGCAGACCAATGCGCTGGTACCTGTTAAAACATGGTGAGAGCAAGCAGAAAGAGCTAACATACAAACCAAGGGCAGTGTAGTTGTCTTTGTGTAGCCAAGCACACAGCTCAACATCTGCTTTTTTGCCCACATCTCTGGGTGATGGAAGAAATACTAAACTGCTGTACTATTCACTCCTAATCCTGCTCTTTCATTAAATGCCACATGTTTTCCAATGGGCAAACAACACTGAATCAAAAGGAAATAACTTTGCAGGGGCTGGCTTGCTTATCAGAGAAATTGGCTTGTTCTACCTTTAAACGAGCTTGTGATTTATTGTGTTTATCTAGCAGATAGTAAGTTGAAGCAACTTAAAGCAGTTGGCCAAGAAAATCCCCAGCATATTATACTTCCCTATAAATGGAGAAGACATGCGCAAACATGAATGAACACCACTTAAAGCCTTCTTCCTGATCTTGCTCATTCCTGCACAGAGTCATTCTGATTTACACATAGTTGAACTAAATAAATGACCTGCTTTGAATTATGTTTTGGATAAACTGGGTGTGTAATGTATCCAGCCAGCTTCGGTGTTCATGACTGTCACTTGTATAACTGAGCAGCATGTTTCTTAAGGAATTGCCAGGTCCAGAGACAAGTCACAGGGACAATCTGTTCTTGTAAACAAATAAGGTATGTGGTGGAGGAAGACGGCAGGGAGGAGCGAAATCAATGCTTGATAAGCATATTGTCTATGTTGTATAAGCATTTTAGTTCTGAGGGCAAAATAAGGGAAATCCATTCAGTTTTCAGTTGTCTTCTGCATCTCTTTAGAACATTCTGTGATAGTAATGAAGGGCAGAAATTATTGTACTGTTCTGTCATACTTGGATTACTTCTTGCCCTAAGACTCAGGGGAACAGAGTAGCTCAAAGTTTCTACCACTTTTTTCCCAAAATATCTCTGCTTCATAGTGGCAGTGGGTAACATCCTCTTTCTTTTCGTGTGCTAGACCAGAGTGTCCTTCTCCCACCTCTGCAATAACATTGTCTGGCTCCAGGAGTGAAGGCAGCAGCTTTTTAAGGATTAGAAGCCACAGCCCAAGCACATCGAAACATCTGAGCAGTGTGACTGTTTACTGTCAAGATTTGCAGTAATTTCTCCTATTAAAGCCCAAGATTGACATTCTGGCAGAAGTATGCAGAAAGGTTGTACTTCAAGCAAGTCACAGATATATAGCAGTAAAACCTGTTCCACACAGCAATGAACATTTTCCCCTCCCGGTCCCCTCTCCAGCCCTGTCCTCTTTCTGCAGGACTCATAACTTTGCCTCTGCTTTAGCAAGATTCCTTCTTTTGTTGCTCCCAAACCACCCTAGATGTTAGGAGATAACTCAATTGCTTCTTCCTTCTCTTCCTTGTCCCACCACTCTGAAGGCTATCACTGGAGGTTGCAACTATTACCTTCAGTGTTCTTTATCATATTAAACTGCCTCTCTTCCTCCTGATGCATCTGAAATGTCAAAAGCAGGCCTGTCTTCCTCCTCCCACAAGAAGGCCAAGAGCACAAGCAGAGCTCAGTCCTGCACAAGGGTGAGCAAGTCTTTCCATTCATTGCAATTTCCTCCAAAAAAACAAACAAGCAAACAAACAAAAAAGCGCCATGGTGTCAGAGTCAGAGCTGGCATAATAGAGCATCTTCTTCCTTCCATGAAACCAAGCTTATTTCTGTCACTGCTTAAGTCCCAGCCAGGTTTAGTTTCCACGGAAAGTGTGAGTTAAAAAAAGAAATGGATAGACATGAAAAAAGAAAATTGGAATGTCCCCTGCTTTAGATCTAAGATGCATGCATCACATAAAAACTGTTTATAACTGATCCTCGTTCTTTAATGCATTTCAAGGTGTATCTGCTCATGTCTGTAGGCAGTACTTCCAATACCCAAACACAGACCAGATGTACCTGCATATCTTCAAATGAAAAGCTTTAAGAAGACAAAGCTGGTGATTGTGATTTCCCTGTTTTGACCTCCTCTGTGGTTCCTGCCTGTCACTTTATTCCCTAATGTGTTCCTTTCGGAAGATCTTTGACGTAACCTGAAGATAACTTTGTACTTTTGTTACTTAGCAGCTTAATATTTTCAGTGATGTAGCTGTTCATAAAAATGAGATGAATGCAAGTGCAGAAACTGTGAAAGAACCACAGGAAATTTATACCATATTTTTCTTGAAGCATTTGCAAAAACACTATGAAGAAGGTCTAAACCAAGTGTTCTAAGCATCAATGTGTGCCACAGCAATCAGTAGAGCCCACAGCAAGGATTCAGTCCATTTCTTCATACTGCAGGGGATCTGGGACTCGGTTTTCACTAGTAACAACGATAAAGTGTATTCTTCACCTAAGACCTCATTAGAAAGAATGATGGGAATGCAGGCAGTTGGCATGGCAAGGAATGATAAGGTTTATGCTCTGTGTGACGGCAGGGTGGGCAAGAGCATTCTTGAACTGGTCTCATTTTGGTGGGTGCTCTTACTGGTTTTATAAGAAAACAAACCTACTGTCAAGAACAGTTGTTTTACTGCAAAAGCTTTCTGCAGCACATGGGTCTCAGAAGCTACAGTGCAGTTTCCAAAGCTTTGTAACACTACAAAAATGGAAAACTAGAAGTTGGAAATTTGAAATGGCATAAATGCATATTTCACTGGAATAAAGAGGTGGTATTGTTTAGCTTATTACTCATTTCTGGCATTATGCTTTTGCTAAACAATAGTGTAATTGGTTCTTTAAAGACTTGTACAAATTGCCCTAACAATTGAAGAGCAGGGGATGGAAAGCATTATGAAAAGAGCCCAGAGAAGATCTTCAAGGTGTTACTCCAACTTCTATGACCTTCTCAGTGTAATACATTGAAAACAAAGCCCTGCTACAAAATATGAGTCTTCAAACCTTCCTGAGAAAAGAGCCAAAGCAAATGAACACAGTGGGCCAAACTCAAAGGTATGTTTTAAATAATCGATTTTAGCCTGTCACTCTCACATGTCACTGTCTAAATGGAGAATCAAACTCATTTGATTCTTGTCTTCTTACCAGAAAGTGACTTGCAGCCCCTACACACCACCTACATTGAGCCAAGTCCATCTAAATGGACATAAGGATCTTTCATAATGCTCTGGCTAACTGCTTTAACATGTCAGGCATTATTTGTTGGACAGCAGGCACTCACCGCAGAGAGGTTTTTTTTGCCAGGGCTCCTCGAAGATAATGTCAGCAGATGAAAACATTCTTCTCTGTATTTGTGCTCATAATAACACACTTACACTGACACTGAGGCAAACCTAGTTTTCTTGCACAGTATTTTTCCTCCCAGCATGATGAGAAGATGCCAACTCTACCGGCATATTGAGGTGCACTCAGATGGGGCACAAAAACGGTTATGTCTTGCTTTGCTTTTGTATGTGTATTTTTTTTTGCCAGTACTGCTAGAAATAACAAGGTATTTGTGGCAGTTACAGGTTCCTCCATTTTCAGAGTAAACCCTGATGCTCCTGGAAGACACTCTGTTTAATTATTGGATCTGGGATATTCTTGAGAAATCTGGGGAGGGTGTATGGGAGGAGATGTTTGTGGCCTTCATCTCCCTGCGAGGAGCGGATCTCAGACATCACTGGTACATGAGGCTGCTTGGCACAGCAGCCAGGCTCGGCTGTGCCCTGAGCCATGCCTGTGCTCAGGCCATGCTGCCAGTACATATTGTTCTCGTTTAGATATCCACTGATTCTGCAGGCAGAGAACAAACAGAAACAAGGTTTTTTGCTTTGATGGAATAAAAGTTTGATGGTTTCTCTGCTCATGGCCAAAACCAGAAGCATTTTCATTAGTTTTTCAACAGCCTTCTGAATATTTCTTCCCTTCAAGAGTTGAAGGGACTAGACAAGCCTGGCTTTCATTGATGTTTAGCTGCTTATGGCTGCCTTGCAGACATGCTTTTTCAGATGTATAGAGGAAGCAATGTGAGGCTGGCTGTGTCTTTGGTAGAGATAAGTGAGCACATCTACCAGTCTTACTGGCACTTGCCAACATTGGCCCATTCTGTTATCTCTTGTCACTCCAGCTGTTCCTGAAGCCAAATATTGCCACTGAAGCAGCCCTGTCACTGTGGGTGCCTTCTCAACAAGTCCAGTATTTTCTCTGAGTTGGGGTACTTGCCCAAGTACGTGCAGGGTATCAGTACCAGGTTTCTTTTGGTGAATTGATTAATTATATCAGATGAAGGCACAGAAAACACTAAAGCAGGAAAGCAAGTGAAGGCATGCAGAGGTGCAGATTACAGCAGATTCACAGTATGTGTGTATAACAATGGATGCATACCCTAATGGACAAAGCAAGACTATGTAGAGCTGTATCTAGGATAAAAATAAACAATAAAACCAGCAACAACAAAGCCTAAAATTGCCTGGACAGCATGTGGATTATGATCAACCCGATTTTTGGACAAGCTTGTAATTTCTGTGTCTTTAAATCTTTTGCAAACTGTAAGCAGCTTTGTATAAGTGTTGAATGTCTGCATAGCAGGCCTCCAAGACAGAAAAACTTAGGCTGCAAGAACTGCTACCAAATGCAAATTCTCTGGTTCACAACATCCCTTGTCAGGGAGCAACATCCCACTGTCAGCTGTCTTTAGGGAAAACCTAAGGAATATTTGCTCGTCATGTCTGTATCTTACCCACCGGTCAAAAGATAAAGGCAGCCTTTTCCCCAGGGAGGGTGCCTTGCTGGTGTCAGCACTGTCTGCCTGTGCAATACTGCTGGTGTACAAGATTTGGACCATGACTATGAGACCTTTTCCATACTCTGTGCTGTTGAATCTAGGACCACATAGCAAGAACATCCCAGAGATGTCATGACAACATACAGGCTGAGGTGTGGGGGTTTTAGCTGACTTCTAGTCGATGCTGAACTTTTAATATAACTAACAACCCAGGCAGAGACGGGAAACAATGGAGACATGTGAGCATCTGTGCAAACACAAAGTGAATGATATTACTTATGTGTCACATGCTGCTAATTCAAGACAAGATATAATAAATGAGTGAGCAAAGGAATTAGAAGAAGCAGTTGGAAGATTAAAGCTACAGTGGTAAGGAAGTTAGCACACATACACTGGGGCATTTGGCAATGATTTGTAGATTTATTGTATTCAAACTTGTCAAATAATCTAATTTTAAAAAGTAGTAGTACCTCGTATCTTCTGGTTAGGTATTTACAGTCAGAGTGAGCTTTAAGGAAAGGTCTGAGATCACACAGAAGAACAGCCTTAAAGGACACCTCTGGAAAGCTGTGCCTTCAAAAAGGACAAAGTGAAGAAAAACGTGAATGTATCTTTTGGGCAACAGGTCAGATGTACACTGGGGACTGATGTCACAACAGAGGTCGGAGGACACACATAATAACAGAGGAACTGTCTGAGGTCTTGCACTATGAGTGGTATTAAAGGTAGTGTCTGAAAATTTGAACTTAGGAGGACAGGTGGCAGTCACAAAGAAGGTTTAATTTCTCAGAAATACAAAGCTGGAAGATGATCTCAGAAACTTCTTTTTATGTCTGATGTTTTTTTTATAGCCCCAGAAGAATGCTGTAGTGAGCATGTGTGAAAATAAAGACCTGAAAGTTTTAGAAATACGAACAGAAAAAGAGAGCTGAATGCTGATGACGGTATGTGGGAGTGAGCATCAGCACTTTCACACTGCTTAGATGTTAAAGTGAGTGGAATGAACATTGTGAATCTATCAGGACATGAAGAGTAAGAAAGGAGAAAAATTAAGAGGGAAGTGAAAGGACTGAGTTTTGACAGTACTAGGTCATATCTTCAAAGCATAAACATGGTGAAACTTCACTGATGTCAGCAGAGCTCATTTTATTTCCCACAAGCTGAGGATCTTAGACTGCTTAAAAGAGAGGTAGGTCAGAAAGCGGAAACTGTGGGGACAGAAAAAAGCTGTAAGAGCTTGTTGAGGTGAACTGTGGCCTCTCCAACATCAGAGGTCTTAAGGAACAGATTAGACAAACTACTTCCAGGATTGACAGACATAGGTGTGGCTCAGGCTGCCGTGGAGCAGGAGGGTGGACAGAGGTTTCTGCTCATGAAGTTTGAAGAAATGGAATACAAATGGGGATGAGGACATGATGTCTCAGTTTAGCATCAGATGACTTGAGTCCTGCTCTTTCCAAGCAAAGCATGAATACTTCATGACAAAGTTATAGCTAGACTAAAGCCAGTAACCTGAACAAAATTTCTCCTCTCCTTTGGGCCTTGACCTGGGTCCTGTGATGAAGACCTCTTGTCTGCATTTTGACCTGCATTGGCTAAGAGCTGGCAATGAAATCCCTTCCTCTCATTGGACACTAAAATCTTCCTGTAAACAAAGAAAATCTAGATTAATTTGACTTCCAACCACTCAAAATAATTTCTTGTGGTTGGGAAGTTACTTCTGAGACTCACTGGGAAAGCAAATGTGATGGTGACTAGAACAATAACAACATTTAGATGGAAGTCCATCATCCCTGATGCAAGCAGTGCCTTTCAAAGGCACTCCATACACACACACGCGTCATTTGGAGGTAGCATTAACATTCACGTGGAATGTTTTGGGTTTTTTGATACAAGGAATATGTATTGCTTCAGAGAAATCCAATTCTTATTATAATGCAGGAGAAAGCAAGCTGCTTTTCTCTGAGAAGGTCTGTTTTGCCTAAATTATACTGCTGGTTCCAGATGAATTGTGAGGACTAGAGGGGGAACAGAAAAGCTTAATTTTTGTCATAGAGATGCACAAGTTCAGGCATATGCAGTTCAGAATAGGTAGTTAGATTGCAAGCATAAGTGTGTCCCAATTCTGACAATATTTGTACCAAGTTGTCAAAGTATAAAATACACACCCTGTGGAAAAATTCTGTTACCAAGAACAGTTAAGGCAGATGTTGAGGAAGTAACTTGGAGAAAAAAATGTAAGACAGATAGTTTTCTCAGTTGATTTATTCTGTTTTAGTGCATTTACTTTCAGGGATCCTGACCATATGGGCCTGGTCTTACTGCATTTTTTCTGCATCGTAAAAAGGCACACAATGAATGCAAAGGCCTGAGCCACATAGGTCAAGTGAGGATCAAACATTCTGTGAAACTCCAGGCGTTTTTCTGATCCAAGGCCTTGCTCTCTCCCATTCCATACAGAATAGCTAGCTTTAGGTTCCAGATCTGACTTGCTTCACTTACAGGGAAATCTTTGGCTGAGTGGTTTTCCTGTGGTGACTTCTCCCAAGATATCACCAGAAGAAATTCATGCAAGTTGGCATCTACCAGAGAAAAAAAAAAGACAGAAAACTGTAGAAAATATTTGTAGACAAAAGATGTAGTTCTGACGGAACTTTATCAGTGCTTACAATTCAAATCTTCGTTACCAATATTGGTTTTTGTCTGAGAAGTTTTGCAGCTTTATTCTGACAAATCCTAATCTGGCTATAAGAGGAGAGGACACCTACATGTATGAGTAGACAGGACTCTGACACGTCAGCCAAAGGTAGACTCCTGACTGAGTGAACAGTCAAGCTCTTTATAGAGGGTGATGGAAAAATAAGGGAATTAAGTGGCAGGCTGGGAGTGTTTCAGTGAGGAAAAGGGTAGCCCTGGGCTCCATATGGCTCTCAGCTATCAGGAGTTTCCCAGAGAGCTTGATTGTGCAGAGACCTTCCCTTTGGTTAGAGTCCAAGATGTGGACCACAGAATCTGGTGTATGCTGCCACGCTTCTCTCTCTGTCTTTCCCCATGCTCAGATGGAGTGTGTTTTGGGCCCTGGTTCTCCTGCCCAGTCATGCTGCCAGCCCACTCCCCTGCCCCAGTTGTGGTGTAGAGACCTGCTAGTAAGGGACAAGGGGCAAGGCCAGTGCCTATGTGCCCACCCATGTGGAGGACAGGGCTTGCACTTGCTACTTGGAGAGCTGCTCCTCACATGCCAACACAAACAAAGAGAATTCACAGGTCTCCCATGCACCCTTGGCTGTTTGAGCAGCCACAGGACATCCTTCTGCAAGGCTTTGTCTGTGCCCCAAGAAGCGCATAGACCCCACTTATCTTGGGCAATTTCCTCCTCAGCCAGGGTCAGATACACGGTTTTAAATTGAGGGAGGACAAAGATGGCTAATGTAGGGAAGAGGACCATTTCTCTTGGCTGAGAGCCCTGATCTCTCCAAACAGCACTGTGAAGAGAGAGCAGCATGACTTCTTCTGCAAGGGTGGCACGTGAGGGTCTCCTGCACCTCAGACATACTCCCACATCTGTTCAGCACTCATTGCTACACTGCAGTGGGCTTGTGTGGACAGTGAGAAAAAAGGTTTGTTCCCTTTTCTTGGGCTGTGAAACATGACAGTGACGTTTCCCTTCCTTGCTTGTGATAACCAGTATATCTCCATCAATGCTGGCCCCAAATCCCCACCACATGCTTCTTGCACCCTGCACAAATTAACCAGTGTGGAAGGAATGCTAAATATCAGGAGAGCTTCTATGCTAAGAGCTCATGCACAAACTAAGAAAAGCCATAAAATACAGAAAAAAAGAGATTCCCTGCCTTCAGTAGAGCATTACTCAGTCGTAAGCTATGTACTTCTGAGCTTCTTTTGCTCCCCTGCCAAGACTCTGAGAGGGAGAAAATCAGAACAGATACATGAAAAGAACCATAAAGAATAACATGAAGAAAAGAAAACCAGCATGTCTTAGATCAACCTTAACTCCCCTTACTGCTGTTTACCCACCTGATGTTTTGCCAGTGACAGCAATACAAACTATGTGCTTAAACTGTAATTCAAAAAATTGACAGCTCCAGAGCATCTCCATTTTCTCCCTTCGCCTTGTCATGTTGTGTAACTGTGTGTCAGGCCAGGAGCCAGAACTGACATCACATTGCAGAGGACTGCACTGGGTCTTGCATAACCTTAATAGGACAGCCACTTGGAAAGTGTTTATGTGCCATTAGAGAGGTTGCTCTTCTAGCCACTCTACTGCATTAGGGGAGCAGAGTCATTATAGACCAGGTAGAAGTATTAATTGCATTTGCATCATTGATGTCCACCATGAGGTAATTCAGTGGGTCCTGTTCCTGTCTCCCCAGGGACAAAACTCTAGCCATGATAAGTGATTGCAACTGACTCCAACTCTGTTGCTTTTTCTCCCAGAGGGTTTTGTTACCTCAGCATGGTTTCAGTTTACTCCATGGGGGTGTCATCAAAAAGATGCCCAGCAGGCTGCAGGTAGGTTTGGGGTCCATGCCCAACATCATATGGTTTAGGTCTCTGGATGCCTGCTTGCCAGTGGTGCACTTACTGAGTCCTCTAATGTGCTTGTTCTGGTTGGCTGTTATCTATGTTGCCGTAGGTGGTAGCAGCCTGCAGAAATAGCAAGTGCGAGGGAACTAGGGAAGGAATAAAATACATGCAGCTCTGCTTAAAAAATGTGTTCTTCTCCTCCCCATTCCCACTGTGACACTCAGATCTACTTTCCTGCCCTCGTGATAGGCAGAGGTCAGGTAGATACTGGCTTTAGCACGTGCTGCTTACTTCACCTCGCTGCTGGGATGAGTTCGGAAGCAAAACAAGATTATTAAATCCTGATGCAAATTAAGAGCTGCCAGTCTGTATCTGCCCTTAACACTGCCATTCCCCATTGGAAGGAAGAATTCAGGACATGGTCATGGAAATGAGACACAGCGGATGGCTATGTTCCTTTTGCGAAGTGGAAGGTGACACGTAGCTCTCTCTAGCTCTGCTTTCAGGCTGGCTCTTGTTCCTGGCCTCCACATGTTTCATGGTGATTGGACACATGCAGCACGTTCTCGGGTGCCCAAGGAAGATAGAATGCTATTCATAAAAAAAGAGGAGAGGGGAAAAAAGTAACTGAGAGGATCCCCCCCAGCTGAGATTAGGCTCAAACCTCTACATTCTGCACTACAATTTAATCTGTTTGTACAGGTACACATGAACTTACTCAAAATAGTATGAAGAGAAAAATGACTGCCTGTTTTTCTTCCAAGTGTTGCATTACATCCCTTCTTATTTAGCAGGGTGATGGTGTTATTTTTAGGGTATTAAACAAGATGTAACACTTGTCTGTCTCGTTCTCTCCCTGTATTGTATATAAACAATTTTAAAGATGACGGCTACCAACATTAATTAAGTGAAAATTTGTTTTGGTAAATTTGTTCCTACCATAATTATGCTGACAAAGCCCAAGAAAGATCTCTCCTAAAAACTTTGAGTGAGATACTTTGATTGTACTTTTAGGCTGAATGAGAGGAATTCTTCTCTGTTGCAGAAACCTTTAATATACTGCAGGCTCGTGCCATTCTGCTTCCATATGGTCCCAGAAATTCTCACTTTCTTAGCAGAACAAGATGAGGTAAAGAAAAATATTGGGCAATGTACTCTCCAGCAAGTCCCCACATTTTCTCTTTTTTGGCCACAGCATGTCTTCTTTGGCAGGAGCAATGAAAATGCTTCTAAAGTGGATGAATTTCCACACCATGAGAAATCAGTTCACAGAACAGTTTGCCGATGGATCCTGATGATTTTATAACCATCTGGGTCACTATAAAAGGTCATACTACCAAAAAACCCAAACAAACCCAGAATAGCTTTGGCTTAAAGAGCTCTACCTTTAGTTCATTACCCACAATGGTGTAGAGAGTTTATGTAGGCATTAAGTATCTAAACAAAGTTCTCCAGCCTCAGTAGTTTTCAAATAACAGCTGATTTTAATTTTTTCTTTGGCATTTATACACACATCCTATTGCAAGCTTGATTCAGTTCTTTTTGCACTGGAAAAAATGTTAAAGCTGGAATGAGAAGTCAAGAATGTGGGAATTCATATATTGCATGCATATGTGGTTTAGTGGTGTGTGCCATTTGTACACATCACTTACTAGGGAAGTTAAATCACTTTTGGATACAAATTTCAGCAATTGCTTCCAAAACTCCATCAACTTCAAAACTTTGAAGTTCCATTCTCCACAACCTGTTATTGAAATATTTCTTGCCAGCTCAAAGCAAGCACCATTTTCTGAAGCAGAGATTTTTCTTCTTTTGGTCTGAAGGCTGCAAAGTGATGCTTTTTACTTGCACTTACAGACTGACTTCACCAAACTGGAAATTACTGGCTTTTCTCTGTTAGGAACACAGTGGCTTTTGTGTACTGAAGGTTTTGGGGTTTTTTTACTATCAGACTTTCTTCATCATTGCTGATGAAAATGAATGCAGTACTCTTCCATGTACAAACAGGATTTCGTTAATTTATGCAGTTATTAGGGAAGCCTCGGAGTTGTGGACACACAAGGCTCTGATGGTATCAGCGTACTACTGTTCCTTTGTGGTGGGTGCCGAATACAGTAGTGACACAGAATTTACATGACAAAGGAATTAAAAAATATCTTTAGCGCTGGCTTCCAGATGACTGAAGAGCAGGTTTCAATAAAAGGAGTCATGACTCATCCACTATTTCACAAAATTGCCTCCTGTCCTTGGGAGGAACAGCTTTCTGTTTGCCCCTTTCAGGCTGGTTCCTACACCAAGGGCCAGAGTGGGCACCATAGGAGGTGGTGGTCTCTTTGCATTGGGAAGCTGTGGCTCCCCACTGAATCTGCTGTGTCAGACGTGGGTCCACTACAGTTGCCCTGGCCACCGATGGTCCCTTGGCCCACTGGGCTTAGTGGTCTCTGTGCCATCTGCACAAACAGCTTTCAGCAGGGTCAGCGCAGCCTTGGGGTGGTGTGACCAGGTAGGCCCTGTGCTGGCATGAGCTGGGAGGTTGCTTGGCACCTCGGAACAGTCTTCTCTAGAGCTTGCTGATCTTGGTGACTTCCTCAGCACACAAAAAGTGTTTCTCCAGAGAGGTTGCTTCCACCAGAAGCACAGTGAAGGGATTAATTTAAAAGCTTATCTCTCCTCCCTCTGCTGGTGTGGCTCCAGCTGTGTCCAGCTTCCCTTGCCCCATGCCCCCACAGCTCTTGCCAAACATTCAAGCTTTTTAGTGCTTTTCCCCATGTTCCCTTTATAAAAAAAAATCCAGCTGATGCAAAGATTGCCTCTCTAGGGGAACTCATCTTTGCTCAGCAAGCATTGTCACTGTAACCTTCCCAATGGAGTTTAATTATGTGCTTGCGATTAAGCAATTATGCATTATCAGGAACAGAGTAAATCAAGCCTTTTATCTCCACTAACAGGATATTTCCTGTGAGTGTTCCTGCCAAAAGAACCTAGGGGAAAGATGGGACGATTTTGCATGTTATGTAAGTGTGTCTATTTAGGGAGCTCAAACCACGATGTGCTGGACACAGCCACCTCTGCTCCAGCTCCTGTGCAGCCACCCTACCCACAGCCCGCAGGGCTAGGGGACCAGACCCGAATGGTAGCAAGCGGTTGGGTGGTTCGGTGCTGCAGCTGCTTTTACGGCATGCTGCTGAGCCCTGCTCAGGAACAGGCAAATTAGTTTCAAAGATGCTATAGTCTCACAGATAAAATTCCTTGGGCTCAGTCAGATGGTTGCCCTGTCTGAAGCCGCTACGTTTGCACAGAGGGGGATATCAGAGCTGCTGCAAGCCTTGCTGTGCAGATAAAAGAGGAACGAGGCCACCCATGGTCTCATTTGCTCTGCATTCAATTAGCTTGCTTGCGGATGGGCTAGCACTGCAGAATGGTTTTTCCCACTGATTGATCTCTTAATGTAAATGAGCTCTGGTTTTAAACTCAAACCATACATACTTTTTTCCCCTTGGAGCTGTTCTTCTCTTGTATTCTGTTCAGAGTATACTTTCCCACTAGCTAGGATCTGCAGCACTGTTGCAGTTGAGGGCCTGTATTATCGTTATTTCTCTCTTTTTATACTATTTGAGAAGACTCTGAAAACTTGTCCCTTGCAGCTCTTTCCTCTTGTTCCTCCAGTCTCTTTTATGCAGGGATAATTAATATATAGTATGCATGAAATTTTTCCATAGATACTTCCAAAAGCAAGAATACTCAATCATAGTGGTGTTTGGAGCAAACTAAGATTCATTCATGTATTACAAAATTTAAGTTTAAAAAATAAATTGTCCTTTTTGGAATACAATAGATGCCTCTGTTTTGGAATATTTCTTTTCTTCATGATTCACATGTTCCTTATTGTCTTTTCAGACCTTGGTCCAGAACTTTGCCTTCTGTATCTTGCAGGAATAATTATTTAGTGCCTAGTGGCTGACTTCTCCAGAGCCAAAATGTCCCCTGAACAGAACCTTTGGGATCTAACACAGTGAAAAAAAACCCCAATAAATATAGTAGAAGCCATTAACAGTGCTAAGAGTTACTGGGAAATGAGGCTTAGATTCTTTTACACTATTTACTAACAACAGCTATGCATAAGAAAATGAATCAGAGATAGGAATTTAAGCAGAAGAAGCCTTAATGGAATTATACCCATCTTCCAAAGCAGACTGGGTCAGTACTTCACAACCCAAAATCTGTCCCCCAAAGCCTAATTTCTGTGAACTCAGAGAAATAGAAACAGCTAGATAACCTGATAGAAAGTAATTTATGCTGAATATTATAGTTGCCTTCATAAAAAAGAGAAAAGACAAATGCAACTTTTAAAACTTGATATTGTCATAAAATTGAATTTTTTCTTAGCCAAGTATGGTATTTCATAACACTGCTATTTAACATCTAATCACATTCAAATAGGAACTTCATAATAAATATTTATGAAGACAGTAGCTCATGAGTTTTGAGATCGTTTCTATTAAAAGCTGCATAATAACTCTGTCACTTTTGGTTTCTGTATGAAATCTGGCAAGAAAATCCCTCAGGTATGACTGAAGATATTGTAGATTCTTGCTGTCAAGAATAAGTCTGATTGCATTTAGGTATATAGGTTTTAAAATAATAATCAGGATTATTTAGATTAAAATTATCCTTTGGTGAACTGAACCTCTACTTATGCTACTTTGTACCTTTTTTTTCTTTTGCATAGCCACGGAGGGTGGTTGGAAATAGTGAAATAGCCCCAAATCACTGAAGACTGGATAGTTTTTGGAATGACTTATTGTAAATCCAAGTTGAAAAAGACTGAAGCAAGAACTGATCTGCAGCATGGTCCACAGGGTGTTTTTGATGTTGGTGGTCACAAGCAGTGTTGTGTCTCCAGTTCAGAGCTGATTGCATCTCCCATGCAGTCTTCCCCATCATGTCTGGTGGTAATGGCTGTTCAAGACATGATTTTGGGCCTTCTGGAAGTTTTGTGGGCAATGGGTCAGTAATCTGATGCTTATTTAGGGCAGCAGTGCTATGCCTAAATTGTTTCTTGCAGAACACTAAAAATTAGGGAAAGAAAAATTATTTAGTATCGTCCTAAAATATCTTGTGAGGCTTTGCTTAAAAATATCAGGCTGGCCAGATAGTACTTACAGAGAGATCTGTGGAGATTTGGGATATACGCATGTTGACCAAAATCAGAAGTGGCACAGAGGAAGTTGTTCTGCTAGTGGTGTTCCTCAGCCCCCTGGGGAGGAAGGCCAATGTTTGTGTCCATGTAGAGCATTTGAGAGCTCCCAGTTCCTGTCCAGAACTCTCCCCCACCCTGTGCCCAGTCCTCTTGGAGCTGAGTATGAGCTTAGTGGAAATAAATCCATTCTTAATGGAATAAATCTAAGGGAGAATGAGGAAGGAGATAGCTAGAAAAGGGGAAACTTCCCTCTTCACCATGCATCAGGACAGTCCCTGTGTCAAATGTCCTTTTGTTTCAGGACACCTACCCCTCACCCGTGACGTCCACCCCCAAAAGTACCTCCTGTCAGTGCTTCAATTCAGCATCCCTTCCTGCTCCTTGTGGCCCTTAGGAACTAAGACCATGGCCCCTCTGTAACAGCTGGATGAAGTCCCAGGACGTCACAGACATCCCTGCTCCTTCTCAGTGACACCCACGGGGGGCAAAAAGTCATAGGATTCGAGGAGTCAGCATCCGCAGTGCTGAGTTGTTTGATTTCTTTTACAGCAGTGCTCATTCCCATGGCTTCAGTTTGTCCCACAGCCCAAAATAGCTGTAAGGCTGCATGCATTGTGTATGTGACAAAACACCACCTCACCCTGCCTGTACCTGGACTGAGAAGCTTTTCTGCACAATGAGGATGCTTGAGAGCATGTCTGCAAGATGTGACAGGCTGTCTGCACTCAGCAACCACAGAGATAAAGTTTTGTGCTCCCAAATGAGGATTTTTAACAAATTTTGTGTTAGGTCAAGAAGTGTGTGTGCAGGAGTCCCATGATGTTGTTATTTTAATCAATAAAGTGTGATTGACAAATCCTCTGAAAGTCCACATCTTCTTCTGTAGGCTCTCGGTGACCAGTTCATTTTCATTATTCCAAATTTCAGAGCCATTGTTCCATTATCTATTTGACTTTTGGATTGTGGATAAAAAAATCTGTGATGTTAACAAATTACTGAACGTGCAGTGCCTCATCTAAACTCAAAAACCACTGTATCTCAAGTCCCTTAGGGCTGTTCAGTTGCCCTTTGGATGTATTTATTGCATCTTTTAATTTCTCTCTGTTTTCTTCCTCTGGCAGTTTGGATTCAAATATTTACTCTAATGCAAATATCTGAAGAAATTTAGTTCTCCTGAAGTCTGGGAGCCGCTAAATCAACAATTAAGGGAGAAGTCTGTTGTGAAAGAAAGAACAAAATCTCACATGTAAAGACATGATTACAGCTGACTACTTTTTTTGTGGACAAGTAATATTTCACCTTATAAAGGCCAAAAGACAGTTGCAAATTTCTTTAGTCCTTTCAAGATAAGAAGAAAATTACAAACACTTCACTGAAGAATAATAATGGGATTAGCCCGTTATCAATAAATTGAATATTAATTGGAAATTATAAAGAAAACACACTTAGAAGGACAGGAGCTCAAGCAAGCTTCTTGCACAATAAAATGGTAGTGTTCTTAATTATAAGCTGCAGTGCCAATAAGCTGTTGACCCGAAATACTGTGAAAATCCACTGTGTTATTTATCCGCATTATCTTCTAGCAACACACAATGAATACACCAGGTTTTCTCAGGATCAATTTTATGTATATCCCAGTGGAAGGGTAGATCAACATCTATGAGAAGAGCAGTCAAATGGTCAGATACAGGCCATATAGTCACTTGTTTGCCATTTTTTCCCTAGACTTCTGTTCTCAACAAATTTCTCTCTGCTTCCAATTCAGTTTTGTAAAGACTTTAGTAGCATGCCACATGCTCAGTAGTGCAGAAATCATTTTCATGGCAAAACCATTTTTTCTGTGCTCAGAGCACCTTTGGGGGAAGCCACCTATCCTGCCCACCCAGAGTGGAATGGAGTCAGGTTTCTCACAAGATCCTCCTTACATGCTCCCTGGCTGGAAGTAAATATGTCTAAATGGGACCTCTGTGCTTGAGACTGGATCAATGAAATAATTTTATGCCTTGTAAAGGGACAATGCAACTGCTCCCATCTAAACAGCAATGCCCTGGTGACTTTAATATTTCATCAGAAGGTAGCACTTGACTTCTAAGGCTGTTGTGAGGTAAGTCCAATTTCTTGAGCACCCATCATTATGGAAATGCTAGCAAAGTCAAAGTTGTATCTCTTCTGTCCTACAGGTCCTAGAGCTGGTGTGAGGGGAGGGAAGGCTTGGGGTAACTTTTCCCCTTTTGGGGGATGACTGGGAAGTGAAGTGATGACCATGGCCAAGGTGCTCCTTGCACTGCCTTTTTTTCTGTGGCAAGGCTTCTGCTAAGACGATTTCAGCCTTCGGAAAGGACCATGTCTAATAATGAGGAGGAGTCAGGGCTCACTCACTTGACATCACAGATTAAAAGAAATTGAAAAAGAAAGCGGAGATGTTTTGGCTCAGATTTGCTGAATAATTTCATTTAGCTTGAAAAGTTTGAACAAAATATTTTGCTATTTTGACAGCAGCAGTTTTGGCATTTGCAGTTCCATTAGGAGTTTGATAACTTGACTTCATAGAATCATAGAATCATTAAGGTTGGAAAAGACCTCAAGGATCACCAAGTGCAACCGTCAACCCACACCACCTAACTCACTAAACCATGTCCCTAAAACTTGGATCACTGGATTCAGAGTCTAGAGTGCTAACCATTACACTTAACTTCTTGTCCAGATGCATGAAAAAAACAGTCCAGATGCAGTATCAAAAATGTCACGTGTAAGAAGATCTGATTTTGACCATCCCTACAGAATATGGCACTCGGTGGACAAAAATAAGGTGACATTTCTGAGCTACCCCAAGAGGCTGCAATTCCTTTGCAAAAGATCTCCACAGCAAGTCTCTCTGGACTTTCTGCTTATTGAAGAGTCCAAAGTTTTCATTCATTATCTTTTTCACATCTTTCCTATGCTAAAAAATGGATGCCAGAATTTTCTTCTTTGTGTCACACTCCTGCCTGCAGCTGGGATCATCCTAGTTGGGGTCCCATTGCCTTTGTACATGGGCAGGGGAACAGCGGGCTCAGCAAAGTGTAACTGGTACTACAGGGCATTGCCAGATCTTTGGTTTTCACTCGTGAAAATTTAAGGCAAAGTTTAATAGCTGGATAGCAATGAGCTGTATTTAACCCAGTAACCTACAAAGTGAAGGGCTTCATAACCCATTGCTAATTTCCCAAATTATCCATCCCTCTCATCATGCAATAAATTCTTTCAGCTTTGTAACAGCAGCAGGAGCTATTGGAGCCCAAAGCCCTTAACCAAATAGTGGAGGAACACAAGAACTGGATAAGTCATACAGTATCTTTCTTCTAGTGTTTGTCTGGCAAAAGCTCCACATACTTTTGGTTTCTGTGCTGTACCTTGGTTACTCAAACTGCTAGACATTTTGTCCTTCTGATTTGGCTGTCATGACTTTTATTGAGCTTTCTCTACCACCTTTATAGATTGTTACATAGCCAGATGAATGTGAATCTCTTTACTCCCGTCACCAACATTGTGAAGCCTGTAATTTTTTTAACTTGATAGTTAAAAAGATCACAAAGATGCACAGCTTCATCACACACTCACGATTTACTGTTGCTGTTGCTGCAGAGCTATGTGGGAAAAGCAGTCTGGTGCCCTGGAGTTCAAATCTACAACAGTGCATTCAAGACGTCTGAGCTCTTGAGAGCATTTGCTGGTATAGTGAATTAAATTTAGAGCTGTGCAAATCCGGATTTAGATTTGTGAGATTCACCTTTGACCTGGCTTTGGATGGAGATTTGCATGCCTGTCTTGTGCAAATATGTGTGCAGTGTGCATTTTTTGCTACCTTTCAACGCACTGAAATGGTGTAATTTCTACAAGAAATAGTTCACCTGCTAGTTACCATTTCAGGCTATGACGTTTATTTATGGCTAAGTCCCTTATTTTCTGTAAGATCAGGCTCTAAGGTGTCTGTGATAAGAATAATTTAAACTAAATAGCCTTGATGCAAACAGTAAACTGAGAGAATTCCATCAGACATTGGTATGTTGTAGAAAAAGATCTAAGTAAGTGGATTAATGCATAGATTTCATGTAAACCATAATAGACAGTTCAGGCAGCAAGACAGACATGGCTTGTCAGGGAAGATTGGGTTTGCACTGTAATAATTTTCGGGTTTTCCATTTTTTTTGTGAGGACAGGAGAAGGTAAGGAGAAGTTCTGGATGGCCAGAAAAATGCTAGAAAACACTGTGTCAGGAAAGACTTCCTGGGATGTTTTAACAAGGAAGAACTGAACCCAACCTGGTGACAAGAGATGTCCTCAAAGACCAGATGAAGCCAGGAGAAGCCCTCTGTGTCCTGTATGTGACCGACACCCTCCAGCTAGTCCTTCCTTCCTGTAATTAGCACCCAGACATGGGTATCGATGTCAAAAGCTGCATCTCTTTCCTAATCTGGTTTCAAAATACTCCACCATCTCAGCCGTCCAGACTTCCTGTGCTAATGGTTGCCATGACAGGAATTCTCTCTTTGATCCCTTTTTGAGGACACCCTTCCATCTGCAGCACTGATTACACTGGTCACAGCTTCCTGCTGAGCATGTCTGATTGCTAAAAGGAAAATGGAAAGAAAAATGAAAAGCTGGACAAGGTCCTTTCTATATTCAATACGGAGTAACATTATACACAGGCAGAAAATGAAATAAATAAATAATACAAAACAAAGTAAAACAACACGAAATAAAAAAAAGTAAAGTAAAGTAAAATGAAATGAAATGAAATGAAATAAAATAAAATAAAATCAAATCAAATCAAATCAAATCAAATCAAATCAAATCAAATAAAATGTTAGAAGCTAATTTAACCCTTGTAAAAAAAGATAAGAATGGTAATAATGTAATTTTTCAGATTGTATCTGCATCACTGACTATGAGCAATAAATCCACCTTGTTAAATAGAAGAAGAATGAAGATGAGTTAACAGTCTCCGATCTCAACTTGAGGAGAAAGCCCTTGGGGCAAAACCTAAAAAGGACGTCCACTGACTGCAAATTTCTCAGACATTAAGAGCTAAAAGGCACCTCCTGGAGCAGACCAGAACCCATCAGGTGTCAGCACCTGTATGCTTTGTGCCCACCCTGGCCACCCCACCACCCTGCAGGCACAGGACAGGGGGTTAAGACTGGCATTGGTGGTACCTGAGCAGACAGGCGTATCCCTTGCACAACTACTGTGGCCTTTTTTGAACTTACCTGCCATCTACTCAGTCTGCGTCAGGATCCTGAACACCGGCGCGTCCTGGAAGTGGCTTTGTGGCCATGCTGAGCAGGAGCAGGCACTTGCAACAGGTCAAGGGGTCTGAGAATTGTCTCTGCCCTTGTCTGTTCAAACCCCACAACCCTGGCATGTGGACCTCTCACCACTCCTCGTATGGTCTTTTCTCTGTTGTTGCTTTGCCTACACATTGTATCACTGTTGTTGTAAAATATTATCTGTATCTTGTTATATTAAATCACCGTAATTATAGGCTCCAGTTCAGGCTGCAGTTAAACAAAACCCACTGCAGTAATCGCCAGTATCCTCAGTGGTGCTTTCTCATGCACTGTGACTATGCAGAGTGCAATCTGCATGTCTTGGAGAAACATGGCAGGAGAAGGTGGTAATTAAGAGTCTGGTGATACTAATAGGAATTTTGGTTGCTTTGCTGCAGTCAAAGAACAATGTGGATTCACTTTAGCTGAAGATCTGTATCAGGTTCAGCCAGAAAACAAGACAGGAAAAGGGAAAAGCAGAAAGTGTGTGGGAAGTGCAGCTCATTGAAATGATATCTTTCCCCACCTATGACATACAAAGGGACAATGCAAAACCTGGGAACAGGTTCCCCTCTCCTCTTTTCCTCTTTCTCAAAACTAATGTGAGAGCACGTGTCCCAGCCCCAGGGAGGAATGCAGAGCTGGAAAGGACATGGAAAGCATTCAGCGGCTGGTACAAATGGAAAATTGGAAGAGGTGCAAACACTCGTGATTCCCAGTCATTATACACTCACAGGGACACACATACAGCTGTAGGTAGGAAGATAGTTTTTGACACGCTGAAGGCTGCAGATGTCTGTCTGAGCTTCCTAATCCTACCAAAAGCTCTGCTGCTTTTGAGTTTGCTTCTTCAATGTCTCTGCTCTTCTTGGGATTCTTCTGCCTTTCTTGTTCATGTAAATACCCTACTGAGGGAGGAAGAAAAGGTTTGCAGAAGGTGGTAACCTCAGCTTCTTCATCTATTGACTTAGGAATTACTTCTGTCTTTCTCTTTCACTAGCCACAGATTTCCACGAGGGTTTGCATACCCAGGGCTTAGCAATATAAAAGAAAGCTCACAAGGAAATCTCCTAATCAGAGCTCTCTGGGATGAGAACTCAAAGCAGAAGATGAAGTAATACACATAAAAATTATGGAACTGAATAAAGAATCAAGAATGGGTTTTGGATATCTCAATCAGCAGCTAAAATGCCAAGAACAACATGAAATAAAGCAACAACTGTGAAAATGAGAGGAAGCAAAGTACATTTTCCTTTCTTCCTGATAAACTCAGTTTTGGACTCCTCAGTGACAGTCTATTAATAGTCTGTGTTTTGGCATCAGAAACCTTATGGACACACAGAGACATATATTCTGCTGAATCTTAAAGCTTAGGTTTAACGTTAAAAAGTCAAGAGCTTTCACATCAGCAGATCATTGTATGCACTGTAAAAGTATAGATATTTTTAAATGTCCTTAAAGCTCAAGCTATTACCATCCCCATCTGGATTTCCCACAGTGAAACAGAAATGCAAGCACTCATCATCACACATCCTTGCTGTTCGAATCATCTTGCCAGAGGGAGCTTCTGGGGAGTGCTACAGATCCACACAAGACAGCCCAGACAAAGTGGCTCTGTTGGGTTTTGCACTGTCACTCAGCCACCCCCTCCCTTTACCAAGGGCCACACGTTCTCACTTTCTGGCATGCTACAGCCAAAGCTTAAAAAAACCTCCCTAAGACCTCCCTCTTCCTGAAATTTTGATCGGGAGCTTGACCCTGCTCGAGATGGGCTGTTGGCTTCCCCAGAACTCCTTTTCTCCTGCTTTGCTTTGAATCAGGCATCCTACTGGCTCTCAGGCTTTCCCTCTGCTTTCCCATCTGCATGCGTCTCTTGGCTCCCTGAGAGGGTGTAAGTCCTTATGTCTGTGCTCTTTTGTTTCTTCATTTGCTCTGATGATTAGTACACGATTTCCCTTTGTTTGCTGAAGCATTTTTTGCTCTCCCTTCGAAGCCTGCCTGCAGAGCTGATGCCACCACCCGTGGAGCTCGGACACCTCACCCCCTCCATTCCCACATGGCGCAGAAAATGGCAAGCCCATTGCCAGAGCAGGGTGGCGACAGGCCGGCTGTCATCTGCTGCTGCAGCTCTTGTGAGGCTCAGAGAGCAGCTCTTCCCACGGCTGAGGCGTCCTGTGCGCACTGTGCCTGGGGCCTGGGATGACACTGCCCAACACACCAGCCCAAGGCACAGCTTGCCCTTCCTTCATTAACAGGCTTGTGCAACTGTCCCTCAGGTGTTTGTAGGAAATGAAGACTTGCAGAGGCAGCCAGAGGAAACTCTGCCTCTTCCAGAAAGCTGTCTTTGTCCTGAATACTGCATGGGGAAGGTAATGCAACCCATAGTTGTGCTGCAGAAATACCCAAAGTCCTCCTCAGTTCAGACTGATCTTTGTCATGGCTCACTAGGGATCTGAAGACAACAATGAACAGGCCTGCAGTCAAACACACCTTCCACAGACCTGCTTTTGTTTGCTTTTTGCTTGGTAGTTTGACATCTCTTCCTGGCTACACTTAGACATGTTTGTAAGGGCTCACTGCTTATAGATCCTATCAGCCAGCCTTGATATGGAATAAGATTACCTCTTAACCTCACAGAGCAACCTATAGAGGATCTTCTGTGCATCGGGACTACTGAAAAAGAAGAGGCAGAGATCAGAGCTTCTTTGGGAAAACAAAGTCCCTTGTATTATATTATTCAAGTTTTGAAAGGAATGAATTTGTTCCAGATCACCACAAAAAGAGAAATTCACAAGAATGAGCAGAACTAGAAGCCTAACTTTTTTTTTTTTTTCCATTCAATAGCCCCAAATAAAGTAAATGGCTTCTCATTCACAAGTAGCTAGCTGCAAAGCAGTCTTTGGTGTCTGTTGGGCAGAACAGGATGGGATGCTGCTCTGGGCAGACGTGGGCATGTCCAGGAAAGGCTTCCATCCCCAAGGGACGTGGGGCTCTCCACTCAGACTGCACAGCTGCCTTTTCGAGGGCTGAAGTCCCATGCCCCAGAGCTCACCACTGAGGGCTTTCGGAGAGAGCCACAGCCTCCTCTGTGTGTCGTTACTGCAGGCAGTTTGCACGGAAGTCGGTTTTTGCTTTGTCAAGCACAGACAGGAAAGCAACTGTCAAAGTAGAAAAAGAGTAAATACAAGCAATTTCCAGTTTGGGCAGTGCTGTATTTACCTATTTTTCATATATGTGGAGCAGGTGAGTTTACTGCTTTCTTTATCACCTAGAAACACTCTGCTCAAAAGTTGCTTCCAGCCTCCTAAGTCTCATAAAAATATCTGTTTCATGCCCATTTTCTGGTCTTTTTTATTACCTGCTTTCTATAGACACATTTTACAGCTGGAATCAATCAGATGTCCTATTTCCTATTTCCATATATAAAATCCCACGTACAAAAAACCCTGTTAGGAGCTGGATTGTAGTATGTGCTCATTTACTAGAAAGCCAGTCTTTGAAAAATGTGGTCATGACTTCCAGCTACTGCAAAATGTGTCTCCAGCTCAGCCAGTTAGTAAGTCTGCCTGTGAAGCTGAGGGTCCTTCAGGAGCCATCAGACCTGTTCAATAAACTGTGCTGATCTTTTCATCTTCTTGATTTCCTGAGTCATCCCATCTCTGGACCTCAGCTGCCATATGGAATCCTGCTTTGTAATCCAATCTGAAACACACTTTAAGCTCATAAATGTGTTTGTGTTTAGAACTACAAAGGACACTTCCTGGCTGTTCAGTAGGGCTCTTAAAATTTTTTTTGTTATATATATTTATGAATTAAAAAATCAAGACACTTGGCATGTTATTGCGTTCATACCAGCTTGATTCTCATGTGATTTCTTACAAATAATACTGGAAGTTCTGCTTTAAACAGAATACAGATCTTGCTCCTTGGTTAAAAATTGCTTTTAATCTCTTATTTTCTAGACAGTGCTTTGCTGAATATGTTTTCCTGTCACTTCTAAGAGAAATTTAAAAATCTTTAAAATACGTGCTACCGCATCACACTGTTAGTTAAAAAAAAAAGCAGCTGGCAAGTAATGTGTCTCATTCTCAACATTGTTTTTGAACAAGGTGTTTTCTCAGGCTCCATCTCTTTTTTGCATCTTCCAACAACACTGAAATGCTCTTTTTCATTAGTTAACTATAGCTGCTTGCATATTGGTGCCTTAAGAGCCAGGCGGGAGACCTCATCTATGGTGCTTGCCTATGTGAGTGTAACTTGGACTTCAGTGAATAATCTGAAAATTTTACACACATAAGGCTGACTTACATTTCTTTCTCAAAAACATTTCAGGAAAACATTTTATGTTTCATCTCTGAAAGGCTCAGTTTATTTTCTCTGTTCTGTTCTAAATATCAGAGGTCTTGAAAAAGGGAGAAAAAAAACTCATTGCAGGCTGAGCTAGCATGTACTGTATGCAGGGTACTGATGCCACCTGGTCAGGAGCATCCAGCTAGCCCTGGAACCTGCCTGGATGGCAGCAGAAACACGTGCCAAGGTCTTTCAGCCCTTGTCTGCCATAAAAATAGACCCAGAACAGAATATACCTACCCTGCAGTCAGGCAGGAGTAAATACTGCAGGACTGCAAAGCCACACAGAGATACTCCTAAGCACCAGTAATTCTGTTCCATATCCAGCCTTGCTGCCCCTGACTGGGGATGATGCCTGGACTGGAGTCAAGGAGGCAGCCATGTGCCCAGAAGCAATTTCCCCAGCTTCTGAGGAGCACTCATTTCTTGACTAGGTGGCCGCATCAAGTAGTTCAGAAACTTGCTTTTTCGTCCCTTGAGATGATGCCAGCACCTTGCTTCTGTCTGTTACCTCTGAGGGATCAGCCAGCTTGCTGTGGGGAGCAAATGGGGCTCCCATTGCTGTCTGTCAGTCTGGAAGATTTCCAGAAAACCAGAGGGGCTGTGCTGCGGGCAGGTGGGGCGTGCAAGGAGAAGTGGTCTCCTGCTACCAGGGACCGGGAGCAGGCACCTGGGTGGGAGTGAAGTGGGCACTGCCCTGGAGGGGTCCTTCTGACCCCACCCTGCCCTGGTGCTTGCAGATCCCTACAGCTATGGGTGCTATGGCACATCACAGAAGTGCTGGGTTTCTGCAGCACAGATGTGGTGCCGCACCGCCTTGGACCCACAAAGCGTGGAAGGACATCAAAAGAGCATATGCCTTAGCACCGGCCCTTTCCAGCAGCCAGCTGTCCCGCCTGCTCAGAACCATATGCGCACCCAGCCCCCCAGGCCCTTCTGGAAAGGAGATTTATTTGGACTGGGACAAGCTGGGCACAAAGGTGCAGCCCACTCTCTTGGCAGACCACTTGACTCAGCCTCTCTGCCTGCACCCTTCACACCCCATGAATTATTAGAGCAGTAGCAGAGGAGGCAGCAGTACAAATCAAGACGGGGAGGGAGGGGGAAGTGGGTGTTAATTTGCACCTTGGAGTCAGCAGAGAGGAAGGGAGATGAGATGGTCAGAGGTGAGGAGTTTACATGTAAAGAGAGGTTAAATGAATGGCTTTTAAGCCTGGAAAAGAAGCAACACAGAGGCAGTGTGGTGTAGGTGCCCAAAATAGCAGAGGAGAGTAGGGATCACCTAATTCCTTATGGCTCATAGCACATGCACTAAGTGACTTAAAGGAAGAACAAAAACCCCAGAGAAAATCCCCTTTCAACCAACACAGAGTCAAACCCTGAAACTTGTTGTTGGTGGATAGTCTGCCAAAAAGCATAAACAGAAAGAAAAAGTGTTAGACAAAAGAGACATCAAGCAAAGAGTATTCAATCTTAACCTCAGGAGGTCTTTAAACTCTCGGATACTAGGGACAGGTACTCTTTTGTTTATACTTCTATAAGCATCCAGTACTGTTAGAAACAGACCAGTGAACTAAATAGACCCGTAGACTGATTCAGTATGGCTATTTTCCTGGCATGTTCATAGAACAGTTCAGAGATTATTTAGTATTTGTTATGAATTATTTTATATTTCCAGATCATGTTTTTTGCAAATGTATATAAAGGAACCAATTTACTACCATAAAAAACAAGCCACGATCATGTGTTTAAAATCATGATGAAGTAAATGAGGAAGAGGTCTATTCCTCACTATATCAGGATGAAGAGAGAAGAAAACAAACAAAAATGCAAAGGGACCTAATTCCCAAGGAGACCGTAACTCATAACACTTTTTTTTTTTTTAATTATTCCTGGTGAACAAGTAGTGCTATTTAAATGCAGTTAGGATAGCAATCCCAAAAATGTCATGGAGTAGGAAATAATCAGTTGTATTCCAGATCATTTCTTGTTCCTAAACTGTAGCTTTGAAGCTCCAAAACCCGGAAAGACAGGAAGCAGATAGAAGGATGCGCTGGTCTGTTGGTGACAAGTAATGCAGATTCTGAGAGTTTGTCATGCTGAAGGAATGGAAACCATCCTGGATAACTTTATGAGGCATAGAGTTTTGAATAGGGACAAAAGAGCTGCAATTGTCTTAAACTGAGTGGTGAAAGCCCTGAACACTTGGAGCAGACTTTAGTTAATTCCTGTGAGCTGAAACTGAAACAGTTACAGGGGCTTAGCTTGTAGGTGCCATTTTTACATTCAGTTTCTGCTTTCACTAGTTTTCTTCTTTTGTGCTCTTTAGTAAAGCAATGCACTACTCTGGATTATTCACTAGTGGCAAATGAATCTGAAGCTACACAGGAGTTGGGGACCAGCACTCAACTGGGTAGTACATTAGATAGCTCCAACTACTAGGTAATGGTCATGTTAGGCAAAGGCACTGAATAAATGTGCTTAGCACAGAACAGGCCTGATCCTTATAGCAGGGTTAGCATCACAAATCTGATGCTTACACAACTCTAATCAGGCAGGCACGCGATAGAAAAGTGTTCCTCTGAACAATGCGCTCTACTCAGTTCCATGGTGTTGTACAAAACCTTTGGTTTCTGAGAAAACATAGTTACTCTGAGATAATATGGCGTGAAGCATGGCCATCTGTGAGACAACAGTCTGAGGTCTGTGATCTCTGTATTTCTTCTCTGTACTCCTGGCCATAGCACTTCCACTGGCCAGGCTGCCCACTGGAGGAGGTGGCTGCAGCCTCTTCAGCCCAGCTATGGTCGAGTTCCACCTGATTGAACCTTGGGCTGCAGTAAGTTGAACACTGGCTTCAACTTTTGCCTTGTGTGTGCTTGGCAGTCCCAGCACAGCTGTTGGGGCAACTTCCTCTGGAGCGCTGCGGGCCAGTGTCCTGCAAAGGAAAGGGGCAGGGTTTTGAGGAAGGGAGATGGGTGTGGTGTTCCAGAGAGACAAGCCCACCATGCCACTAGCACCTGGCCCTCTCCTGCCACCACTCAGCCTGCACGGATTAGTTGCCATCAGAAGCATGCCTTGAAATACACCTGCCAAGGTAACCTCCATGGCCAGATGTGGCAACATTGGAAGACAGGGCCCTTGTGTCCTGGAGCAGCCACAGAGCAGTTTCCCAGGGAGGGGCAGCTTCTCCAGACTCCATTTTTCCTCTGTGCATGATATTAAAGCAACCTCATGGAACATGCTGTGAAAGTAACTGCCTGTTTCCTTGTCATCACTGAAGAGCTTCCATTAATCCACATTCTAAGGAGCAAAACATTTTTTGTGACTTATGCCTGGGCTTAACCTTGCTTTGAAGCACTTTCATACGTCACCCCTATTGACATTTCTGTATCAGGAAGGGCTGGAGCACGCAGTGCTTCTGCACTGAAGCTTCTCAGAAACTATTTTGCCTGGGAAAAAAAATCAAGAGCAAGTTTTCATTGTCAGAATTCCGAGCAAAATGTCTGACACCTGAACGTTTTCTCTGAGGAACAAAACCTTTTTGGCCTTGTGATGTCCATTGGAATGGAAATTAAGCAGATACACTGAGGGAAGTGGACGCTTCCTGTGAACCACTGCTTTAATGAAATGTGGTTTCATACTGAAACATGCTTAGCCATAACATGTATTGATCAAGGGTCCTGGAGTGCACATTTTAGAGTGAATTTCAGGGATGGCTTACAGGTCCAAACAGTATGACCAGTACATGACTCAAAAGAGCAGCTGTCCCACAGCGGTGAATTGAGCTCTAATATTACTACAGTTGAGTCCAAAGTAAGCCACAGCTATAAGCTTTGTGAAGAATATTTGTTTCTCAACTTCTGATTATCTCCTATAAAGCAAAGGCTGGCACTGTTTTTTTTGCAAGAAGTGGTAAATTGCTAGTTCATTAATCAAGGAAAAATTCTGTACTTTAGGACAGTGGAAACTATCTGCAACCACCATAGCCTCTTTTTCCATGACAAATAAAGTAGCTTCTTTGGCTGAAAAAATAATATTCTCCTGTAATTCACCACTCTGACACACCACATTTGCAAAGGAAGTTGGAGGGAGGAATAGAAGGGGAACTCTTCTGTGTGTTACTCACAAAATAAATCCATCTGTATAGACAGCTCACCAAAATATGTTGTCACTCTTTTTAGACTTGTAAAGAATCACAGTTTGAGCACACTTTGTTAACTCCATAGCGATCCTTGATCTTGGCTTTCCCCCAGTGGGAAACTTAGGGTTTTTTGAGTTCAGCTCCCCACCTTCCCTTCCCCACTTGGCTTAGATGCCCTACAGAGTAATTTTAAGCTTCTTTTGGTTGAAAAAACACCATAGAGTTATAGAGTATCTCAAGTTGGAAGGGACCCATAAGGATTGAATCCAGCTCCCTGCTCCTTTCAGGACTACCTAAAACTAACCCATATGACTAAAAGCATCATCCAGATGCTCCTTGAAATCTGAAAGACTTAATGTCATGACCACTTCCCTGGAGAGCCTGTTCCAGTGACCAACTATGGTTTCAGTGAAGAACCTTTTCCTAATGTCAAATCTGAACTAACCCTGATGCAGTGTGGTGGGTTAACCTTGCCTGGACACTCTCCTCAGCAGAGCAAGGGAAAAGAAAATAAGATGAAAAAACTTATGGGTCAAGGTAAAGGCAGTTTAATAAAACAAAAAGCCAGGTCCGCATGTGAAAAACAAAGGCAAACAAAGTTTTTATTTTCTAGTTCCCATCACCAAGCTGTGTCCAGCCACTTCCCAGGAAGTGGGGCTTCAATATGTGTAGTGGTTGCTCCAGGACACAAACGTCGTATTAACAAATGTTTCCCTTCTCCGCCTTTCTTAGAGCTTTTATTCCTGAGCAGATGTCATCCAGTATGGTGTACCCCATTGGTCAGTCTGGGACAGCTATTCTGGCTATGTTCCCTCCCAAGATCCTCCCCACCCCTGGGGCCCTGAGCCTACTGGGGATAGGGGGGGGCTGTTGGAGAGAGAGTCTTGATGCTGTATGAGTACTGCTAAGCAGTATCCAAAAAAAACGGTGCTATCAGCACCTTTCTAGCTAGCAATACAACGCACAGCACTATGAGGGCTGCTATGGGGAAAATTAACTCAATCTCAGACAGACCCGATACATGTGGCTTCATTCCATCTCCTCATGTCCTGTCGCTGGGCACCAGAGGGAGGAGATCAGCACCTTCCCCTGTGCTGTCTCACCTTGAGGAAGTTGTAGGATGCCATAAGGTACCCCTCAGTCTTCTATTCTTCAAGCTGAGCAAACCGAGTTACCTCATCCACTCCTTGAGACCTTGAGACCTTTCCCCATCTTGGTCACCCTCCTCCAGACACACTCTAATAGCTTGATGTCCTTTTTATATTGAGGTGCCCAAAACTGCACACAGTGCTTGAGGTGGGGCCACACCAGGGCAGAGCAGAGTAGGACAGCCAGCTCCCTTGACTGGCTGGCTTTGCTGTGCTTGATGCACCCCAGGACACAGTTGGCCCTTTTGGCTTCCAGCACGCACTGGAAGTTGACTCATATTCAACTTACCATCAATCCATACCCCTAGATGTCTTTCTGTGGGTCTGTTCTCCAGCCTCTCATCACCCAATTTGCAGGAATAACCAGGATTACCCCATCCCAGGTGGAGAATCTGGCACTTGCTCTTGTTAAATTTCATACGGTTAGTGATTTCCCAGCGCTCTAGTCCATCCAGATCTCTCTGTAAGGCCTCTCTACCCTCGAGGGTGTCCGCAGCTCCCTCTAGTTTAGTATCATCAGCAAACTAACTTAACATACTTTGATTCATGCAAACGAATAATTTATAAGGCATGTAAGAGCACTGGCCCTAACAGTGAGCTCTGGGGAACCCTGCTGATGACTAGCCACCAGCCTGAGATAACCCCATTTGCTGTACCTCTTTGAACCTGACCCTTCAGTTAATTGCTCACCCAACATACTATGGACTTGCTGTGTGCTGGGCATTCTGTCCAGCAGGATACAGTGAGAGACAGCATCACAAGCTTTACTAAAATCCAAACCCACCACATCAACTGGTTTCCCTCAGTCAATGAGATGGGTGACCTTGTCCTAAAAAGCTATTAAGTTGATTAAGTAGGACTTTCCCTTCATGAACCGGTGTTCAATGACTGCATTGTGTCTCCAGTGTTTTTCAGCAACTCCCAGAATAAACTTTTTCATAATTTAGCAGGCACTATGACCAGGACAGCCACCAATCACTACATTTCAAATGTGCTCCAGTGCACTCAGCATATTGTGGAGCAAACCAAAGGACCTTGCTAGCACACCATCCCTCATTGGCCTACCTCTCCCCAGACTTATCTCTAGTGAGCCTGGTTTTGTGCTTTTCCCCTCTTCAAATCTAGTTTAAAGCCCTTTCAGTGAGTCCTGCTAACTCCTTTTCCCACTTTGAGTCAGGTGTACCCCATCTGGTTAGAAGGCCTGGTGTCATGTAGATCAAAAAACCCAAATTTCTGCTGGTGACACCAGTCTCAGAGCCAGGTATTGATCTGCTGGGTCTTCCTGTTTTTTCCCTCATCATTCCCTGCAACTAGAAGGCTAGAGGAGAACACTGCTTTGTCTCCTGATCTCTTAAGCTGTTGTCCCAAGGTCCTAAAATCTGTCTTGATTACCCCTGGACTTCTTATTGCAACTTCATTGCTGCCTATGTGAAAAATCAATAATGGATAATAGCATGAGGGCCCTACAAGGACAGAAAGGTTTCTTTTCACATCTTTAGCCCAGGCCTCAGGGAGGCAGCAGACTTCCTTAAGAAGTGGGTCTGGTCTGCATACTAGGTGTTCTGTTCCCCTCAGAAGAGAGTCTCCTACAACGACCCATCTTTTTTAATTTATGGACATGGCTTTGATGCAGGGCACAGGCTGACTTAACTTTGGCGACAGCTCCAACATAGGTGAAACATCATCCTTGCCATTGCTTAGTTCCACTTGCAGAGCCTCATACCTTTTATACAAGGGCACCTGGGAAGGTGAGGCAGTCATGGAGGAAAAGTTCCTGCTGCACCGGGCAGGAACTTGTCGCTATTCCCCTCTGTCCTTAAGTCCCTGCTTTCTTCTGGGTGGAGAAAGGATAGGGAATCCTCCATATCAACTAAACCACCAGAGAACTCCCACGCTACACTCTGTGCCCAAATCATCACATGATTTTAAAACTCTTTGATTGCCTGTGTTTCATCCATTTAGCCATAAGCAGTGAAATAATTTTAAGTCTTTATGTAAATTATTGCTGTGCTAAGATGGAAAAAAAAAATTTCAGCTGAAGTTTGCAAAATGTGCAGGGTACGCTCTTGAGACCCCAGACATCTGTGCATGCCTCTGCATGCAGATACAGATTCATGTCATTGGGCACCTGATCAGGTGCTCTAGTTCAACCAGGACAAACTCATTAGTTACTCTGTTGTTTTTTTTCAGTTTTTGTCAGGAATCTGTGCTCTCTTATACCATGACCACAATTGGAATCCACCAATAAAAGGCAACTTGTCACTTGCTGCTCTGTACCTATTATGTGTCTGTGGTTTAGACAGGCATGGTTGCCACAGAAGCAAAACAAAGGATTTCCACTTTCAAAATGTATTGAATGTTCATTTTCTGTGTGCTTTTTCCCTCCACCAATGTTTCTTCTTTAAAGATTCCACCCCTGCCACTGCTTTCCTTTTCCAGGTTCCCTTCCCCTGGTGGGATGCCATTTTTTTTCTCTGACTGACCCATGCACTGATCGTCTCCTTTACTACACAAAGCTGTCACAAGTACACAGCAAAGGCTAGGTTGTTGTTTCCAGGAGGAAATGCTGATATGGGGCACTTGTACCAAACTCTGTGTTCTTCATACAAACATAAGAGTCTTGTTCTTCTCAGCAGCTGCATACTTAGAGGTCACTGGTAATGTGGGAGGTCAATAAAGAAATAGTTTCTTGAAACACAGAGTTTGAGCAGTCTTGGAAAATCCCACAACATCTACTACAAAGTGCCACCTTAGCCAAAAGTGTATAGTTGGATAGCAGGAGTAACACAGATGAGATCAGAAGGCCTGGGGCTCGGTGAGCTGGGACTTAGACTTTTCTGGTCTCTCTTCTACTCTTTTTGTTGAGTTTTATGGAGCCTAACTCAAAATTGCGGAAGACTGCAAATAGTCTGAATAGCCAGAACTTCAGACCACTAAAAATCACAAACTTTCAAGGACACCAGAAAAGTGGGAATAATGATTGGTAGTGCAAGAATGGGTAGGGAAGGTGACTCAAATGCTGAGACCTTTTGTTGTTGTTGTTGTTGTTGCTGTTGTTGAGTGAACAGTTCTGCTGCATTTTAGCTCTGGTGTGGGCATTGCTGTCAGCATTTCATTTTCTTAAACTCAGAAGAAATGAGGGAAACATCAGCTGAATGCCTTTACCTTCCCCGTTTTGTTTTTTTTTTTTTTTTTTCTCTCCTGTGCTCTGTGTCTTCCTACATGCTGAGTTACTTTTCTGTTGCTATTCTTCCCCTTGAATTGAAAGATTCCATTATGTGAGTCTCAGGGCCTGTCTCCCAGCAAGACACTGCACCAGGCTGACAAACTTCTGCGGAGTATCCCTGAGCCAACCACACACTGGCTTTGGATCTCTGGAGCCTGCAGCCATAAACAAATTATTGCAGAAGACCTTTGTTACATTGCATTTGATTTATGTTTCCAGTTAGAGTAGATTTTTTTAGCTCGTTTCCCAGCTCTGCTTTATTGCTGTTTACATGCCATCTCTATTTCCCAGTTGCATTTAATAAGCAGGTTACTTTTTAAGAGTGTCGTTTTCTTTTGTGGAGTCTGGCTCAGAATCCAAGATGAGGGATGAAATGGATACTTTTAGGGCTCTTCAACCCTTTACTTTTAGGGTGTGAGGAGAGCTTGGCCCCACTCATCTGGCTGCACTTAAGGAGCAGATTTCTCTGCTAACAACTCCAAAAAATCTCTTTGTGCTGCACAATTCTAATGTTTCTTCAAAAGGTCTTATGCACTCCATTCACCCCAGAGTTCCCATAAAATGCCTCATTGTATATTTCACAATAACCAAGTAATAATCAGTATCATGATTGTGTCTTTAGATAATGAACAGAATTCTTCACATATACACACACACTATTAGCCTGAGCAGCAATATAATTATCATCTGACTCGTGGAATCAAAGAACTGGTCTTTCTTCCTCTACTGTTACAGCAGCAGCCAAGCCTCACCCTTCTCACGGCCAAATGTTTTTTAAGGAATTTTCCAGGACAACCTCTACATAGGCAGGTATCGGGGCAGACCTATGTCAAGGACATTTCCTGGTATAGGTGCTTCATAAATTTCCCACTGCACATTTTCTGTACTTTTTATGAGTATCATTCTGTTGATTGCCTGTGATATTAGATATAAAAATAAGAAAGGACATCGTCACTAGGGATAAATACAGTGTTAAAGACTCATGTAGAGGTGCCTTAGGCTGCAGACAACACAAGATTACTGCCTCCAACTACTCTATAAAAGATTACGGCACAGCAGTCACCAATAAACCATTCTCCAGATCTGCCAGAAAGAGCACAGGAAGTGAAAGTCTTAAACTGCAGCAAAGGAGGTTTAGGTTGAGAGCAGTACCTTATTTTCTCTACCTGTAAGGAGAAGGAAGCAGGGCACTGCATTGTCTAGGAAGGTCATCTTCCTAGACATCTGTAAGAACTTTCCAAGATCAGCTTAGACAAGCATTTGTCAGAAATGATGCAAGCGTAATTGCTTCTGCCTGTTGGGCTGGGGGGAAGGACTAAATGACCTCTCAAGACCCATTCCAGTCCCTCTGTGTCTCTGTGTGTGCAGCTCTGACATTTAAAGAACTGCTTCAGCCTGGAGGGAAATGGGATTCACTTATTAAAAGCATCTAAATGTGTGAACAAAACTGTACCAGTTTTGACACAAAATCTGTTCTAATCTTATTAGATCATTTCAAGTTCTGCAGAAGCAGAAGAAATCTGACTTGCTGTTGTATGCAGAAACAAGAAACTGTAAGAAATAACAACACTCTCTTTAGTCAGCTTCTGTGGTTGCTTATCTGTATGTCCTACTCCACACATGTTTAAAGAGAAAAAGGGCCATGGGCAATACATAAGGATCCCTAAGTAACTGGAGAAGGGATGAAGATTCGGTACATTTGTTATAATAAAATCTGCATCTTGACTGCTGTTAAGTGTAGTCTACTGGTTGGCATGGTAACAGCTAACGACATTTAGACAATGTGTGTCCTTTTTAAATGTGTGTCCTTTTTATTCTTAGTTACAATGTCTGAGACTTTCAAAAGAGATCATGGAGAAGGAGTGGTGGGTGATGATAGGGAAGGAAAGCTGTGAGAAGTGAAGTGCTGTGATACACCTGTTTCTCTAAGGATGGCAGCTGTAGCATTCTATGTATCTGCTGTTCATCAGACTGGAGACATTCACTTCTACCTGTTTCATAACCTGTGTTGCAGGGAAACGCCACCTGCTTCCCGATTTGACCCTGAGGATCCTCCATTTGCTCCTGAAAAGCCTCCACAGCTGGAAATCTCACACATGTGCTTTGCTTACTCTGGATACTCATTAGCAACTGCAGGCCAGAACTCACTTTATCTTTCAGGTTTGAATACAGTGCACCAAAGTGCAGAATATGAGACAAGACACATAAAGCAAATCATATAGCACTTCCCTGTGATCTGGATTGGCTAATCTTACTTCAGACCATGAGTAGGATCAGTTCATCTCAGTTCATTAAAAACTAGTTCCTCTGAGAAGGAAACTATACATGAAATAACCTGATCTACTTGAAGACACTAAAAAAAAAAAAAAATAAAAGAAAAGAATGTTTTCCTTCTTTGAGTCAGCATCTTTCTAACACAGACAGACAACGTCCTGAAACATATAATGCCTGCTATTCTTTTAATTCCTACTGGTATTACAAGAGGAAATTGATTTCCTGATATCTGAATTCTCTCATGCTATCAGATAGTCCTGAATTATCTTTGGGAAGGGACATACACAAAATAGACACTTTTTCAGAAAACTCAGTTGACACTAATTTGGTTAGTATCATCATTTGCATATTGTACTCCTTTCTGATTCACAAGGACAAATAAGTAATTTAATGGAATATTAGTGCCTTCCCAATAAATAGCATCTCAGTCCTGAGCAATGACTACACTATAGTTCAACAGGTCTCTTATCCGGCCATTTCATATTTGAAACACAGAATTTTGTTCAGAGCTTTTTTTAAGCATTTGAATAAGACTTTTCTCCTTGTTGGAGCTGATTTATCCATCTTGGAACTAAAAATTGTTATTTTGAGAACTGCGTTAAATGAATACTCAGCAAACAAAAAACAAGGATACAGATAAGTGACACACTAGAATGAGATTAACATACAGTCTAGTACAAGCTGAACATACCAAGAATGCACTTGGCTTCACCTTTGCCACCTTGGTTGTTCCCTTTCCTGTTGCTCTGTGGAGTACAGGCTACTCTTTGCCTGGAGCCTGGTTTTGGGTGAGGGGTAAGATCCTCTCCACCTTCTCTGGGAAACCACATGCCACTTCTGTCTGCCAAGTCACAGGATCCAAGCTCCAGCTTTGGCATAAATACAGGGCAGCTCTAAGCAAATTGCGGGTATACGTCAAATCTACAGGCTTGTGATGCAAAGCCAGAAGCCTACAATCAAGCAAATAGAAGCCCTTTTGCGTTGTAGAGACCCTAAATGCAATGTTCATCTTTGCAACATGCAACATTCATCTTAGACCTGAAGTTTTTGCCTTGAATGTAGGTCACTTGGTGGCTTGAAATATCTTTTTTAAAACATTGTTCTTTCAAACTCCTGCTGGCACTGATATGCCAAGAGCATGAGTTTAACATGTGTTGGGAGCAGATAAAATCACTAGCAGAAAAGCAAATGTATGAGTAATAGTGGCACTAAGAAGCATAATATGTCAGCCCTGGCACCAGTAAGACTAAAGCGTCAATGAAAAAAAGGAGAAGCAGTCAGGTAAGAGAAGACGGCAAAATAAAAAAAGTGAACAAGATAGGAAAAAGCATGTGAAAAAGTGACCTTTGTTGATATCATTTGTCAGATACAGTAACAATTATTCTGGCAGAACTTTTCTGAATAAATGCATACTATAGGCTTTTAATTAAATTGCACTCAGGAGTGACAAGTTTGTAGATAATTTTGAATGTTACAGCACAGCCATACATACATTATATGAAAGTAGATATAAACTGTTTCCATCATTCTCTTGCAAAATGCAGCCTCATATATGACCTGTCCTGAAATAAATGGTATCTCTTTCCCTTCCTCCTGCAAGGTCTAGTAAAAACCAGCGCTCTGAGTGCAAGCTTGGCTTCTAAAACAGTCTCAGTATTCATGCCGTGAGTGAAAACGTGAATTACAGCTGAGTGCATCCAGTATGTCAGCTGGTAAATACGGAAAAACAGCTGCTGGTGGCCACCAACTGTGAAGCTCATGTGGACAATGTTAGGTTCAGAACATAAAATGAAGAAGTTGCATGCTGGCATGGAGTCTGTTGCAACAAAAGTGCCCAATACGTTGTAAAATGTACAAATGGAGTCCAACTGTACAGATTGACTGTCTTTTAGGAACAATGCAGACAGAAATATCATAGCTGTTGCTACACAAGTGGTGCAGCCAGCATGAGCCTTGTCTTTCTCCATGTGCTGGAATGGAATATGAACTATGCACTTCCACTGTAGGGTTTAAATCTGATTCCTGCTAACCTGGAGAAAAAGATACACAGAACTGCTGAGGCATTAAACAGCCCTTCAATATCCATGTCCTAGCCTAAGCAAGAGAAGCACTAATTCACACTGACACTTTTATAGAGCTTTCCTCTTTCAGAACACTTTATACAGGATCTGGGATCCATAGTTTGGAGGGAAAACATGAGTCCACATTAAGGAGAAGCAACACTGTTCTCCAGCGTGAGTATATGGACTGGGAATCAAAAGACTTGGAAGCTTGTTTCCAAATTACTCCCTGGCCAGCTCTGTCACCTGGGCAATTTCCATCTTTCAATTACACGACAGGAATGTTGGCTCCTACCACACTTTGGTTGTTCTGGTTACAAGGGAGCCTGAGGTCTACAGCATTACCAGGGGTGTCCTGCGAGTTCAGGTCTTCTATGATCTGCATGTGAAGTGTGAAACTCCATGTGACATCTTCAACATGGTGGCAGTGTGCAGGAAGATGAGATCACTTGACAGGTATATCTTGTCATCGGTGACTGCAATAGATGCATCCCTTCCAGCATAGCACCTTTTTTACAGAGATGTGTCTTCTCCAGGTGCAAGACCGCATCTCAGCATCTTTTATCCCTGATATCTGCTGTTGTGAATACAGTCCTCGAAATACATAAGCCCTGAGCACTCTGGTGGAAGTGGGAGACTGCAAGCCTGGCATGTTGTGCAGAAGGCTTGATGGGTCTTCCAAGGATGGCAATTCATTGAGATGCTAAATAATTTGCAACTTTTTCCTGCAGTCCACTATGGGTAGAACATTTTAAGCAGTTAGTTGTTTCTCCCTTTCCCATTTCCAGAATATGGTATCTTTCCTCCTCAGAAGGCCATCTGTTGAGCTACTTCCAATATTTTCTATTTCTGATGCAGGAGTCACCTGCCAGACAGAAATATGGATGCTGTGTGCAAAGGCTGAGGCATTTATCTCCGTGCATGCAAGATGCATTTCCAATAGATACTTCCTCCAGAGACAGCCATCATGCTTTGAAAGCTCATCCCACCTGGGACATTTTCTCTTCTTAAAAAGGTATTCCCCATTTTAAGTACCAGACATGTCTCCCACCAGAGCCTTCTTGGAGGCTCATTTGGCCCTTGTGACTACCATATCTGGTGTTTCCAGCACTTCTCCAGGATGTGTCCATGCAGGAGGAGTCCAGGCCAGTTTCACATACATAAAATGGAGGTGCAGAAAGGCTAATGGTGGGATTGAGCACACTTCACCTACCCCAAAATCAAGCATCTAATCAGAGATAGTCATCTAGACTCTATAGTCAATGAAGAAAGACAGGTACCTCCAGAGCATGATTCATTCCTCCTTTCTTGGACAACTATCCTAAAATAGGTTAAATTGTCCTCTGGAGATGGCTGTCTGTCTGCCTAAATGACAAAGGAGACCTAAATAAAGAGCTTGTCTGAGATGCCTATCTGCAGATGGCTTCAGCTGAATGCTGGGCTCCTGCTCTGAGTGACACACACAAGCTAAAGCAGGGAGACTGGGGCAGAGTCGGGAGTCAGACTCTTTCTCCCACCTCCCAAGCACCTGCCCAGCTAGAGGATCCTTCTTCCCCATGGAGACATACTTTAAAGCAGGAAAACGTTAAAAATTTTCTTCCTCTGCCTCTAATATCACATCTCTGGCACCATCATTGTCCCATTCAAATCCTTTTGAAATCCAAAAGCTACCATTAAAGCACAGATGTAGAGTTTTTCCACATTCTTTTTGTACTTTCTTTAAAACAGCAAGAAAAACAACAACAATCCAGAAGCAGGAAAATTCAGGGAAAAAAAGGCTCAAGGCTAAAGCATGGTTTCTATCTAATTTGAATTCAAATAAGTTTTTCATTATTTTTAAATTTAATTATAGCATTCAAATGTATAAAATTACATGTAAGAATAGTACACAGACCTTAAATATACCCTAGAACACCAGACACTGCTGATTTTCAGGCATGTTTTTTTCTTGATCAGCATGTCACGATACCTTCATTTGTATACTCAGCCTGACTAAGTGGATGGAGAAATGTCTTTTATATACCCTACAAACATATAAAAATATGGCCCTCTCTGTGGTTCAGTGAGCAGATTTGACCTTTGGAGGGGATGCTGAGACTCCTCAGTTATAAGGTGACCTGCAGAATGAAACTGTAAACAATAATTTTCCAGAAGTACTGTTTAACCAACCATAATTGGTTTTATATTGCATACCTAATTTCCTAACAAATGCTATTGGAGATTTTCAGAACTCTCTGTATGTCAGCATTACAATACAGTGCAAATATCTCAGAGGCCTTTCTATAACATCCCTTTTCAGTCCTGTTGAACACTCTTGGCTCATTCCTGTTACATTCTTAACAATGTTATTCATAGGGCCCAGGATAGGATACAAATGCAGTGAATGTTTCTCCTCCTTTTTTCAGCACTTTCACAGAAGTCTATCTTATTATTTCTCAGAGTATACAAGTGAGAGTGGGGGTAAAACTGAATGGCAGCGGGTTTTTTTCTTTGCAAGTCCCAAAAGGAATCATGTGCAACAAATGGAAGGTAGCCCTTTCACTCACAGGCTTTCAAGGTATTTTGAGAGTAGTAAAGTTGTCAGAACCTCTCAAAAAATCTTTAAATGTCATATCTTTGAAGTATTAGGTAACTTAATTCAATGGGCCATTAATAGTTCTCACAACAACTTACCAATAATAATGAACAGTTATGGAGCTGAATGGGGAAGCTAACATCTTTCCAAAGACTTACATTTTAGTTTGTTTGTTTACTTGACGTAAAACAGACCTGCAAGGCTCAGAGATGTACTCAACATCTAACTTCCAGGCAGAAAGGTGAAAAATGTAAAATGTACAACTGCTTCTTTTTTTTTTTTTTTTTTTTTTCCCCCTAGGTAATGAGAGTTCAGATTCTTGTTCTGGGCTACCCTAGACTATCTTTGTCAATAATTTAATGATGAATTGGGAATTAATTCAAACTCCAAGTCTGTGTCATCCCAGAATAAGAAGATCTGGGTTTTTTTTTCTGCTTCTAGCTCTATGTTGAACTCTTTTATATAGTCACAAATATTTCAGTTACTGCATGTGCAGGTTTGTGTACAACACACACTGCCTCCAGTGACAGTTTGCACACATATTTCCTGCTTGCCCCTAGGTGCTCAAACCTCAGAATTTCTCACACAATTCCTGTATGCATGTGTATAGCTCAGGTCATGGAGATTACAACATACGTTGATGTTTAGAAGAGGACACAAGCAGTTTTTCTTGCAGTGATTAATGTGCACAACAAATTTTTCATCTAATTGTCAAACAAAAACAATACATTCATTGTAAATTTTAGTGGCACACTGGAAAATTAAGGAAGTACAGCGTGTTATTGCCACAAGGAAGAAAAATTACCTGCCTACAAAAAAGCAGACGGAATGTAAGGTCACACTGCCTGCTTTTTGAGGTATGGATAGCTGAGTGTGGCTCCTACTGGAGCTGCTCCTAACCTGCAGGGCAGGCTGCTGCTCACCAGCAACTGGCTTTGGAGGCCTCTGAGTCAGACCCTTACCCACCCACTGCCAGCCTGGTCCTTTGCTGCAGGGCCAGCCACCAGCTGCTGCAATGATGAGTAGCTACCTGAGCCCCTTCCAACCACTCATGGCTTGTGGATACCCTACCTGGACAACTCAGTAAGAAACAGGAGCAAAAAAAGGTGCATGAGCCTCCCTTGTACTGGTACGAACTGCCACCAACAAACCAGTGGCCTGACCAAGCATCGTCTCACTCTGTCTGTTGCAACATTTCCCTCTTTGTGTGCTCAGGATTTTGGTTTCACCTTTGGAAAAACATCTCCAACCTACAGCCAGTGTACTCCATCCTCCATCAGTAAAGTTCACGATAACTTGGCCTTATTCCCACTTGGAAAACATCCTCTGCACTAACAAGCCTCTGTCCAAATTTCTCCCTGGGCAGCCTGAAACCTGCCAGACAGAAATGAGATCTGTAAAACTGAGCTGACAGCACAAGGTCTATATAGACTTTTCCAGGCCAGTTGCCAGGCCCTAGTGGCCTAGTTTTAGAAAGGCAAATTGAAACCATAACTAGCTAGCTAAGCTCTTGTCAATCCCTTTTAGAGCGACAAAACTTTGCCCTTGCCAGGCCTAACCCCTGGTACTGAAATAATTGCCAATGGCTCTGAAAAGAAGTAGTCAGGGAAATGTCAACAGAAGCAAATCTGAGAGACTCTCCAGCCACTTCTCCTCCTGTGTGGCTGCCCAGGGTGATGGGGTAGTGGCAGCTTCTGGGATTTCCCTGTGTGTATCCTGGAGACTATCTGCTAGGTACCAAAAAGGAAGAAAACAGGTATCTGTGATCTGGCAGCAGTGCAAGTGTGCGCCTGGGAGACAGCATGAGAGAAGAACTAACCTGGAATGTGCTCTCCTCCATTGTCCCTCTGGATGAGGTCCTGCAGTCTGCTCCTTCCCCCCAGGTCACCCTTGTCTCAGCAGCACCCACCACCACTGCCTTGCACATCCCATGGGCTGTCTGGGAGTATAGCTTGCCTAGGGAGTGATTTTCAAAAGCCATGACTTTTGAAGGGCTGTATATTACTCACAGGTGGCTTTGTATGAATGGACATCCATGTAGGACGCAAGTCTCCAACAATTTTTAGGCACGCATCTTAAAAACCCCTTGGGCGTGACAAAATATTTGGGCTTAAGTGAATATCATTTCCTTTCAAGAGTGAGGAAGACATTGCCATGGCTTGATGTTAATCAATGTTCTTTTTTTTTTCCTTTTGAATTCATAGGACTTACTAGGGACAGAAAGCATTTTTTTTTAGGTGGTGGTACTCTTCTGTTGTTAATCTGCTATACTTCTCGTAAATGCATTGTGGAATAAAGGGGAAATACAAACACTTTGTGTGTTCAAGTATTAGTGGATATCAAATAGAAAAGTACATGAGATCTGGTGTTTGCAAAAGCAAACTATGCTTATGAGATATACAAATTACTACAGAGCCAAACTCTCTGAAGAGTTTATATTTATTTATAGCTGACTGATTTGGGACTAGGATACTGGAACAAATTCTAATGTTTTTTTCTCCTGCCTCAGCTTATAGTTGGGGTTTTTTGGTTTTTTTTTTTGTTTGGTTGGTTTGGATTGGGGTTTTTTGGGTTTGTTTTTTTTTGACAGCAACAAAAGGAAAGAGAACCTTTTTTAACTATAGCACTTTTCTCCTTTCTAAGGCATAAAAAAAATAAATAAACATTTACTAAGCACAACCCACAAATTGACGGGAGGATCTTTTCTATACAGCAGTCTTTCATCTTGGGAAACTTAACTATAATATTGACTCACTCTTACACAAGACTCTGGTGCTCTATAGAAATCTTTCAGTAGAAAGGGGGAAAGGCAACAGAAAAGCAAACAGTCATAGCATTTTAAAGGAGAGAACAAGACTTTGATTCTTTAGCATTCAGTGCAGCAGCCCAGCTTGGAACAGAAAGGCTTGGGAGTAGAGGAATAAAATAATACATGCTCCCTGGACAGCTTCCTTGCCTTAACTACAGTTCCCCTAATCCATAGTTTTATATTCTTGAAATCTTGCTTTGTTCCCTGGTGCATAAAACACGTGTATGCTGTTAGTGTTTTTTCTGCAATTAGAAAACTCTTCTTGATGTTGATTTTGATGCTAATCTATGATATTTGGGCACATGTTGCTGCATGTCTTGAAAAATCCCTTGCATGGAAGTAATTGTGGTTTTTAATATGGTTGTCTGTATATTACCTTGTTTGGTGGAGAATTTTTGCATAATTTTTTTCCTGTATGTCTAGGTTTGCATTTTGGATAGATTATCTTTCCCTAACTTTTGACAAAGCTTTGCAGTGCATCAGAAGATGAGGCTGTTTCTCTAGAGTACACTTTGTGCTATGCATAAAACAACATTAGTGACAGGGTGTGCTTTTTTCAGTTGGAACTGACATTTGATACATTAGTCAAACAGGGACCACAGCCAGATCATAATTGGATATGTATTTTCAACATCCTCAGCCCTTCAGCCAATTGGCTGGGACTCCAGGAGGCTTATTAGTAGAAATGCAGCACTATCTTTTTTTGCTAATCTGACTAAAGTGAAACCATCAAAGAAGGAGCCAAAATGAGGGAAAAAGGGAAAGACAGAAATACCAGACCTTAGGCGGCAAGCTGCAGTTCAAGAAAAGTGTGGCTCGTTAGGCTTTTCAGGCAATGGCAACGTGCAGAAAAGGTAACACAGAATGGCTTTAAAATGAAGAATATTTTCAAGCTGTACACATCTGCCATAACCAAACACTTAGTGGCCTAAAGGAAGATTCCACAGGGGAATATTGTCTGAAACCTAGAGACTTAATTCTGTTTTAGTTTGCTGCTGACTGAGGTTGAAGAAAGGGTGCCATTGAATGCATTTACAAAATCACACCAAGTTGTCTTCAGGCACATCATTTTGTCAAATGTTTGCCGTTGTGCATTTAGAAGAACAGTTTGATATCACACAGACAAGAATTGATTAATTTAGATTTAATTCACAGACTTTGTTGACAATGTTCAAAATGAAATATGTCAAAAATCCTTCCCTCTTGCATGGTTCGTCCTGATGAGTTTAGTGTATTTTAGCAAGAACAACCATGACAAACAGATATCTCAAACTGGGCAAATGGCTGTTGTAAAAGGGATTGAACAGGAGAAGTTTTACAGGAAGATTTGAACCGTGTGCAAATTATAAGCCCAGCATTTCTGAAAAGAAAACCTTCAAAATAGATCTAATCAAAGACTTCTGCTGAAGTAAGGCAGCACATGGATACACCCACACAGAGCTCATTGCAAAATAAGAGCTTGCACGTTCATTTAGCAATCTTGCAAGCTCTAAGACACTTCAGTAAACTGTGCTTTCGCATGCCTACTTCCAGCTATCAGCTAATGCCTTTGCCGTGTGTGAAACGATGTTCTGCACTGGCTTGACACACAAACTTAAGCAATGAAACAGAAATAGTGAGTGGTAAAATGGAAGCTGTAACAAACATGGAAGTGGCAATCAGCCATCATTCACTGTTGGACAATAGTATGAATACTAGAAAGGAAGATCACCACCCAAAAGTTTTCCATGAACAGTTCGACTACCATAATATGGAAAATGCTTAGAAAAGGTTTGTCTGGACGTTTTTGTTTTAAGCAAGTAAAAAATTAGCAAACCCAGACCAGGCAGTGGTCTAAATGGTTTAGTATTTTGTACCTGACAATGATCAGTACCAGATGCTATCTAGAAGCATTATGAGTTGACTACACTCCTAGGTATTCTTCTTAAGTGGTTAGAGTTAATATAAAAGTCAGAGAGATATGTCTGAGCACTTAGTTAATTTTAAAGCCAGCAAGACATCCATCTTTTTAGCCCACAGCACAAGAGAGGTAATTTAAACTAGTTTAGCAAAACATGCAAAGAATAAGAGTCAAGTAAGTTGAATTTCTCCTCCCATTTACCACTGGAGAAGTTCAGTCACATGATGGCCATCAGGGGTGAGATGAGGTGCAGTCATTTGTTATTCTCTGGTGTTTTTCACCATGTCTGAACACCATGTGGAGTAACTGTGAAGGTCTGTCTGAAGGTCTCACACAGCAGTGCAGGCAGGTCCCTGGGGTGCCTTGTTTCCTCCGAGCCTCCACTCTGGAATGAGACATGACAGGCCTCAGGGTTTTATCCCGTAGGGAAAATCCTTCTAGTGATGGCTGTTTAGTCTCTGTCTGCAATGTTCAGCTTCCTGAGATGTGCTTGACGTATAAGTGAGAGGCTGTAGAGGTGTATTTAAACAGAGAAAATTCACATCTAGCAACAAAATCTTCCGCAAAGCCACACTACTCTTCCCACGGTATAGTGCCGACTTCTTTCTCTTCCCCTTTTTAATTGCTCCCAGCATTGCCAGTGAAGCTAAGGGATGTAGTCAGAGCTTTCTGTTTTGCCCTGTTGTGTTGTCCCTTGGCTCCCTGGTTACAGAGCTGATACCCCTGGGGGACGGCACCCTTCCCAAGTATTGCTTTTGCACTTTTCATAGGGATAAAAACCTGGAACTTCAGACACTTTATGTAAGTTTATCTTCAAAACAAGTGTGGGCTGAAACCAAGCAAACAGCAACTGATTACTTATAATCATCTGGCCATACCCTTGGCTAATTTCTAATCCATACCAGCATATTACGCAGACAGATAATAGTTACAGTTTTTCATTAACCTCTGGTGATGAGGTAGGAAGGGGGGCTAAAGTCCAAAATAAATTATTTTACAGAATTTGCTGATTTGTTCATATACACAAGTAATTCAAACAAGCCCTTAGCTTTAAGCACATGAGGTCTGTAAAAAGTAGGGATTTAAGCATGTGTAGAATTGACTTTTTACAAAGTATGGTTCTGTTTCTGCAGTGCACCTAATTGATCTCTACATGCTACTTCATTTTACAATAGATGCTAACACTATTTGGGCATGTCTATGGAAAATCATTCTCTTTAAGAGTACAGGCAGCTAACTAAACATCATCTCTGGCAAAATATCTGTACAACAATGTGCTACAAAATAATTTTGCTGTTTGCACCATAACCATAAGAATCCAGCACTGTCTAAAGCTACAGAGGTCCTAGGTGCCAAAGCTGACTTCATTTCTTACAGATTTTCCAGGCTAAAACTCACTGATTCATGAGTTGTCCAAATTAGCTACTGTGAAATATCTTAGTTAAATGATTATTTTGCTAATAGTCTTCAAGAATTGTTTATCTTTTCTGTCCCCTACATATGATTTTTGTCCTGCTGCTCAGTTACCTGGCCTTTTTATTCATCTCATCTAGTGAAGACATTCAAGGGAGATGATGGATAGCAAATCTAAACCACCTGCTTCTGATGAGAAGTCTCAAGTTGCTAATCCATCGTGCTGAACTCCATGAAACTTTTGAGATATGAGAAAATTATTCATGATCACTTTGTTACTGGGCTGTAGTTAATAAAGACCAACTATTAACAATTAAGGAAATAGGTGCAAGGTCAGAATTACTCCAGGAAACCAAAGAAACAAGGGCAGCAAAACATCATTTCCAAGGAGATTATAGTATAATGATGAATTAATTTGCTGTAAGTCCACACTGTAAATACAGTGCTGGTAGCCTGCAAACACAGCTTGAACACAAAGCCTCCATAGGGCTGCTGCATTCCATGCTAAAAGCTGACATTTTGGTCCCCCTGAAAAAAACCCAAACCAAACCAAACCAAACAAACCAAAATCCCAGGACTCTGTATCTGAGACTCTGAAATAGAAGTGTTGTGAACAACTACAGCACAAGGGGCTCTGCAAATGCATAAGGATGCTTGTTGCCAAGGGGGGTTGTTGTGGAGTTGTGCCCTACAATAGTGGCATGTATGTTGGTATAACTGCAAGCACACAAAATGCACACATAAATTTTGATAACTACAATTTGGAACTGCATGTTGAATGATTTCTAGTATCACTGAATTAAAACCAAATCAAACAAGTAAGCTCTGGTGTATTTCTCTGTTTAGCTGATACTTTGACCAGGCCCAAGATGGTATCTTCAAATATTTGGGTAGACGAATTACGCCTTCTTTTTCAGAAATTGTCTATCTGCCAATCTTTACTCTTTTGTGGATCTCATTATTAGAAGAGCTGGAAAATTCCCAAAATAATTAAAGTTTTTCCTCAATACAAAACATAACTAATTACCTTAGGCTTGTCTTAAAAGCAAAGGTCTTTAGTCAGGAGGACTGCTGTTGACAATAGCAGCAGTTTGCAAAAATCTCTTTCAATATAATGGATCTTTGTCCAAAAAGGAATGCAGGAAGAAAAATTTAAATCTCCAGGAACAGCCCTCAGGATTTAATCTTTTGCCTTTACTGTGGGTCTGGCCTGAGGAAAGACTGCAAGCTGTCTAACTGGATATAGAATCATAGAGTGGTTTGCATTGAAAGAGACCTTTGAAGATCACCTAGTCCAAATCCTCTGCAATGAACAGGGACGTTTTAAACTAGATCAGGTTGCTCACAGGCCCATCCAACCTGGCCTTGAATGTTTCCAGTGATGGGGCATCTTCCACCTCTCTGAGAAACCTGTTCCAGTGTTTCACCACACTTGTAGAAAATTTCTTCCTTATATCTAGTCTGAATCTACTCTCTTTTAATTTAAAACCACTACTCCTTGTCCTATCACAACAGACCCTACTAAAAAGTTTGTCCCAAACTTTCTTATAAGCCCCTTTTAAGTACTGGAAGGCTGCTAGAAGGTCGCCCTGGAGCCTTCTCTTCTCCAGCCTGAACAACTTCAACTCTTACCTTGTCTTTGTAGGAGAGTTGCCCTCCTTTGGACCTGCTCCAAACGGTCCATGTCTTTCCTGTGCTGAGGACTGCAGAGCTGGATGCACTACTCCAGGTAAGGTCTCACAAGAACAGAGCAGAGGGGCAGAATCACCCCCCTCGACCTGCTGGCCATGCTTCTTCTGATGCAGCCCAGGATATGGTTGGCTTTCTGGGCTGCAAGTGCATATTCCTGGAGCCCAGAAAGGCTGTCATGTCCAGCTTTTCATCCACCAGTACACCCAAGTCCTCCTCTGCAGAGCTGCTCTCAATTCCTTCATCCCCCGGCCTTAAAGGTTGCCTCTACTCAGGTACAGAAATTTGTACTTCGTCTTGTTGAGCCTCCTGAGGTTTACATGGGCCCACTTCTTGAGCTTGTCCAGGTCCCTCTAGATGGCATTGTGTCCCTCAGGTGTGTCAACTGCACCACTCAGCTTGGTGACATTAGCAAACGTGCTGAGGGGGTACTCAATCCCCTGTCTATGGCATCGATGAAGATATTAAAAAGTACTGGTCCCAGTATGGACCTCTGAGAGTCCATATATAGGTAAGTGGTAGTCGGATGCAGGTTCTCACCACTGGCTGCTAGCATGGCCTGGTGAAACACAGGGAGGAAAGCTACAGCATGTCAGCTCGCAGGGGCACATTGGAACATGCCAGCTTTTTTGCCTTAAGGCTGCTTGGTGTGTCAGACAACCTTGTTTTAGCCATTAAAATTATTGCGTGTTAGATTGCTAATAACTATAAGCTGGCTGCATGCCAACAAGGGGAAGGCAAAATCTGTAGGACTGTTGCCACCAGCTGAACCCTACGGGCCAGACAGGGCTAGTAGGAACAAAGCCGCAGATACGCCAAGGAGTCAGGAAGTCTCAGAGCCATTCTGCAGCATGGGGCCCTGAGGAGCGTCTGCAGTGCAGCCTGCACACTTGCAGGGATGTGGCCCTGAGGGTTGCACCCCTCATGGTTTCACAGTCAGCAGCAGCAGGGAGAGGACAGACAGCCATGCAAGCTCCAGGAAAAGGGACCTTTGCTTTTTCAGTGATGTACAGCTAGGGCAGTCGCAGTGGTTTGGGTAATCTTAATTCAGATTTGGCTTGGGGCCAAATTAGTTGCCTTCAGGAGCAACTCCTCTATATGTGGGGTTTGTGCCCAGCCCAGACCTAGGGCCCTAGCAAAGCTGGATAAAATAAATGGAGAGTGGAGGAGAGTGAAAGGGAAAGGCAGAGGAGTATGGAGATATGTATCATGTACGTCCTGGGGCCTGTGATGTTCCCAGCTTCTCTTTTGCGCTGAGGTGGTGGGAATATGCCACAGGGAATAAGAGAGCAATGTCCCTTTTGGTACCCTTCAGTTGGCCTTAGGCACAGTGCTGGAGCCCAACTTTTGTATGCAGTCTGCAAGTGCCCAGCTGAACAGGCTGGCTGGCTCCACAGCCTTTCTGAAATGCTGTACCAAGCACCCAGGCAGAGGCAAGGGTACAAAGCCCCCTCTAGCTCTCTGAGAGGCAGAATGGGGGAGCAGTCCCATTGTTAGCTCCACTAGTGCTTGTCACATGCCTAAAATCAAGCACATTCTTGCTTGCTCTGCTGATTTGCAGCCAGATTCCTCTGCTCCAGACCTGTGAGGTGGAGGAAAGGGTGGTGCTTGGGCTGGGTTCACAGATTTTTGCAGGACTCGGAGGGAGACTATCTCAGAAAGCACCACCTGGTCCCCCAAAGTATCTGTACAAGAGTCCTACCAGGAGTAGTCCAGGTCTAGGCCGAAGGACAGTCCACCAAGTTTACAACCTAACTGAGAATTAAGAAGAATCTATGGAAAAATATCACATCCATTTCAAAGTACCTGTTGAGCAAGATGCTGTTACCTTGGCAGTTGACATCTCCATGAAGCAAGCACTCCTGCCAGTATCTGTCCTGCTGCAGCACAACATGCACTAGGTTTACAACGATGTCCTGAGAGACGAGCTGGCAGAGCAGCTGGGAAAGATGCACAGTGACCCATGACAGGGTTTACAGAGCCATGTTCAGGGCATGGTGAGTTCTGCAGAGTGCTATGGCTGGCTTGCACAGCTGAACCGTTCCTCCCTGCTCTGCCCCCATCTACCACACTGGTGCAGCTGCCACACGACTCTTGCTTTGGCACGTCTCATTACATGCTGTCGTGTGTGCTGCAACAGAGTTTAGGCTATATCAAGATGAAAACAAAACTGTTCTCAGCAGTGGTATAACTGTAATAGCTGCCTCCAGGAGCAACCCCTCTGTATGTGGGTTTTATGCCAGAGACTCAGGAAATCACACATTTGGTTTGCTTTATCTCCCTTCTCTGGGCTCGCTGAGGACTAGGCTGTGAATTTACCCTCTAGCCCAGAGTGAAGGACAATTTACTCCCCAGGACAAGCTACGGACTAAATTATAATGCAGCTACCGTCCAAATTATGTTTCTGTGCAGCTCTGTGCCCAGCCAAGCCTCCTGCTAATGCAGACTGCTCCTGGGAGCTGGCAGAGACACCAGTACACTGTGTGGGAACTACAAGGTGCAGTCTTTCCCTGAGACCTGTCCTCACAGTCCCTACCCAGTGTGGGCCACCAGGAGCATCCCTGGAGCAGCAGAGACCTTCACCATGGATGGGGAGAGGGGGGAGGTCCTTGCAGTGGGGGTGAGGCAGGTATTTTACCTCTACTAGAGAGAGAGTTGTTACAGAACAGGCTCAGCCTCCAAAGCTTCATATGCAATTAGTGTCCACTGCTGCCAGCAGGCTGGGGGACAGCCAGATGCTGCTGCCCAAGGGAAGGGACATGGTGCTGCCCAGCATGCAGCACCACCAACAGTGGCCAAGCAGCTTTGCAGTGGCTGTCAGAGGCAGTCTATGCTCCTCCTCTCAGGGCAAGTGGCCAGCACACGTACAGCATTGGGATGGTATGTTGGAGGTTCCGTTCTCCCGCACAGGGTCCTGAAGAAGTAGGCTGAGCACCCTGGCTGGTATTAGAGAGTGGTGTTGCAATAGCCAGGCCCTGCTTTGTCTGTGTGAGCACCACTGTTGACCCCACTCCTCCATTTCTGCAACAGAAACCAGCTTTTTGATGAAAAGAGTATGAAAGAGAGAAATGCTTTCATTAAAAATGAAGGGTTCATAGAAAGTAGCAAAGGCTTGTAAACTCAAATTGTTCTCTTTAAAGACAGCAGTTCTGCAGAGAAGGTTAATGAACACTGATTTTTAATGTAACTTTGTTACAAACAGAGGTTCCCATGCCTCCAGAGAGCCAGTTTATTTCTGCCCTAATGAGCAAGCTGAAACACGGCCTCGCATACGCTGCCGAAGGCAGAGCCACAAGACTCCAACACAATAAAAATTCTCTATTGCCCTCAAGCCTCCATCTAAAATTCTATCCAAAGCTGAACTGAATTATTTCTGAAAGAGTAATTACTTCTTGATTATTTTTTACCAACCTCTAGGCTCCCAGGCTCCAGGCAGTTGAACTGTCAGATGTCGAAAGGGAAAGAGAAAGAAAATGTTCATACAGTGACTCTAGCCCAGCTGGAAAAAAAAAGAAGCATAATAAATCTTTTCTTGTGAGAGCTCCAGATAGCTTTCCAGAGGCTATGTTTCTTCTGAGGCAATACTGATAAGCCTCCAAACCCTGACAGGATGCTGACCTGTCTTTGCTGCACGTCGCAGGAGAGGAGGGGAGAGCTTGTTGCCAACAGTGCTTCGCAGAGGTCAGAGCACTCAGAGACCAGGCCATCTCCATTGAGTCACTCTTCAGCCCCTCATGGAGGTAGACGAGTCTGGTCTTTCTCTCCCACCCCAACCACAAGCCAGCACAGACTAAGAGGTCACCCACCATGCAAAGCATGCCCAGTGCCGTTACTGGTGCAGTGCAGAAGGGAATTGGGGTGTGCTCCCCTTACCAGGAATCACCCACCAGCCCTCAACCAGACCAGGTGGTACATCTTCAAACTGTTCCTCCTTTCCAAGCCTCATTCCTCACAGCAAATACTTCACGAGAGAGGGCTCGAATTCTTCCCTATTTGGCTCTGTCTTGCCTGGGCATGATAGCAACCTTGCACGCTGCCTGGCCAATTTTCCACATCATCCTGCACAGCACACAAACCACCCACATGCAGACATCATCGCTGAGGCCGGATGAAAGTTCGTGTAGACTGGGATTTTGTAGCCCCGTGCGTCACCTTTCTGTTGCCTGCTTTCCAAGCCAGAGTCCTGTCATTGAAGACACTTCATATTCCTAAATCTTCCTCATCACAACTTCTTTTAACCTTTTCCTTTCTGAGTGGGGGTAATGGATACTGGACACAGTATTCCTGGAATAGGTATGATTCTGTTTTCTATTGCAGCATGTGATGCTTTCTCTTTCATTTGCTACTTAACAGGTCCTCGCATCTAACTTTCTTAGTATAGAGTTAGTGCTAGCAAAGAATTGTCTTCTATGATTCCAGTCTTCCTGGATTTCTTCTTGAGACACATTTGCTCATCTAGAGTCTATCCATATGTATGTAAGGCTAGGGCTGGTTTTCCCTGCATGTATAATGCAAAAGACTCTTTTTAACATTAAATTTAATCATGGAAGTTTATCATCCAGTCATTCATTGTCAGTGAGCACTGAGAAAGTAATTTTTTTCCCAGCAAAGCTAATGGAATTATGTATGTATTTTCCTTTGTGGAGAAAAAATCACCAGTGCTGCAGACCTTGACCAGATGTCTTGCTTATAGCTGCTGTATTTGAGTGAAGAATGCTGCAAGGAACATGAAGCCTAATTCATTCTCAAAAGAAAGTCTGATCCTGAACATCTTTTATTCCTTTAAGTGTTTTAAATGATGTCTTCCTTCCTTCATTTCTCTTTGATGCAACAGATGCTATATAGCACCAGGACTAGTTTGGGTAATATTTCATACAAAGTCACCATCCACTGAATTTATTTTCATAGGTTCCTCCAACCACAAGGGTACCATATATTTTGTATTCCTCAGTATATCAAAGCCTACTGGCAGGATGTGAAGTTTCTGTTTGTATGTATGTGTGTGGGTGTGAGTCCACTTCTAGGACGAGAAAGGAAAATCAGAAGGGATACAGCACAATAAGGTGCATTATGTAAGGTTTCTATTTCACACATCAGCCCTATCATCTCAAAGAGGCTTTGGGGAGAAAACACGCAATTATATTTTCATGAAACAGCACAAATAGGCCTGGGTGATGGAAGGCAAGGCTCCTGTGCTGACTGTGAAGTGGATGCTAACATTAACCAGGACAAAAGAGAGCTGCCATGGGCTTTTAGAGCAATAAGGTTGATGGGCTTCTTAAGAAAGACAAATCTAAAGAGAAAGCTCAAAAGGTCTGTGTTGTACTCTTGACCAAATGGTCTAATTTCAACAGAAAGATGCTAATTTGGGTTTTAGTCCAGGCTCCTCATGTCTGGGTGAGGACTGGCAGAGAGACTGGCAGCCTGCTCATGAATCCAGAACTACAATCATGTGTATTTAACAGCAATAATTATTATTACTAACTCTGAAACATGCAAAACCGACAAGAAACATACATAGCTCAAAGAGATGCCTATCATCAAACCACAACAGTTTCATCTGCCCTGCATAGCGGGTGTATGGGCAAGCAGGAATTCAACTAACAGAGGAAATAGAAAAGGAGAGCTTTGACCAGAAAATAGCAATACTCCATGTCTTCCAATTCATGTAGCTGTATTCCAATGGTATCAAAGCATTCTGTGGTTTTATCTTCACATATTTCTTCAGTCACTCATTTTCCTTCTCAGGCTAAGCAGCTATTGTGTTCAAATTTCCTCTTTTTTTTTCAAATAATTTAAAGACCTATCCTCTCATAGCAGGTCGTTCCTGTAAAAAATGATTAATGACTATAAAACTAATATTTATCTTGTTTATTGAGTATCTCAACATCTATTTTTGAGTGCATTTTCCTTTTTTTAAATAGAGAAGGGCTGTAAGACTTTTGATGTCACATGGTTGTTTCTCATAATTCATTTCATTCAGAAAGAGTTAAACTCTTTAAAATGGGCTAGCAGGTGAGTATTCACACAGAATAGAAATTCAGGAAGAAAGAAACCATGTTGAAAAGCTTAAACTAATATTTTATTTTGATCAGGACTTTTATTTTTCCCTCAAAGGATAATGAAAATAATACACAGGGTCAGCACAGTTCGATTTCCTCAGGAGCTGCACAGACTGAGTGTTGTATCAGGTGCTACAGGAGCTTCTGTGGGAAGTGTGGTTTCATTGTTTGTCCTTTGTACCTCATCAGGCAGTGAGTGAAATCTGAGTAACTTCTTGAGACATGACCTGTGAGTTTTTCCCCAGCAGTTTTTAACTGAGGTTGTGTGGAAAGGCATATGGTAGTGGCTGTGGGGAGAAAGACAGCAGAAGTGGAGAGCGTGAGGAGGAAGGCTGCAAAATCAGCCCCTGCAAGGCTGCAAAATCAACAGGTCAGACTGGGACCCCCAAGTCTTGCATCAACAGGGGCAGGCTCCATGAGGAGGCTCTAATTTCAGTCATGTCCATTTTGATGAGGAATTGGCAGAAACAGGAGTGATTTTGATTTAGCAACACCTCTTTGGCCAGTTGTTTAACTTGAGTATCTTGGACCAGGGAGATGTTTTATTAAAACCAAGCATGTTTGCCTGGGTGCATGTTTCAGATGACAGCTGGCTCTGATTTGGGGCCATTTTCATGTGCAGTGACAGGCTCACGCTCCCTTGCTGGTTCCTTTTTGAAGTTCCCTCTGCCCTAGCCTGTGGCTGCTAAAAGAGCATTTCATTGTTAGAAAACCAGGGAGTCCGATTTATTTACTGGGAGTGATCAAGTTAGAGCAGAAAGGGGGGGAGGGGAGGAAGAAAACACAGCTAATATAGTTTATCATTTTTAACAAGCAGTGAAACAACTGCTAGCCATCCCCTGCATACTTCACTCCTTGGATCAACAGGGGAGCCCTGCCAGACATCAGATTATATATTCCACAGCTGAAGTGTTTGCGTAACTTTTCAGTGGCTACCATTTAAAGAAAGAAAACCACTGACGGGCCTTTTCTTAATATATTCCCCCAAGTTTGACATGTTCATGGTGTACTGCCAGCAATCTTGTACTTGGAAGGCAAAGTTACTCATATCTCCTCCATGGCCCCTGTGCCAGCTAGCAAGACAGGACTGGCCTTCCTCATTTTCATAATCTCAGCATTTGACTGCTGCGGGCAGCACTGGGGGGGACCCAGCCCTCCGCACTCGTGGTGGGGGTCGCACCTCCCAGACTGGGAGAGTGTGGACTTGTTGGAGTGCCAGTTGTGTGTTATCGGTAATGGTATCTCGAAAACATTAATTTGGCCATTTTGGTTGGTTGCCCGGTGACTCAAAAGAAATTGTCTGGTATTTCTCTTTGGAGGAAAGGAAAACGTGATTACATCCAATTTCAACATTGGCTTTTGCAGCATTCCTATCACTGCCCAGATTTTGTCTTTACTAAGGAATTATCCAAGCAGCAGATTTCCTTTTTGGAGCAGAAGGTGCTCAGATAAGCCACTCTGTAGCTATTGAGCACATACCTCAGAATGCAGCTTTGGTCCCTTTGAACCCTGAGGGTTTTCAAGCTCCTCTGGAGCTTTTTTTTGCCAGCCACTGCCCTCCCTGGTTTGCTCAAATTGTGGCTTGGCCAAATCCAGGCAGCACATGTACCTTTCGCTTGCATCAGGCCAGTGCTTTGGCAGCCTGGGACACTCTGCCGCTGACAAGAGTGAGATGAGTTTTCCACATTTTCTATTTTCTATAGAAAAGGTATTTTGTATTTTTGCTGCAAGACAAAGTTAGTTACTGAGTATCATCTCTGAAATGACAGGCTGTATGCCAAATGAGAATTCACAAATGAACCCTGTAATTAGATAATGCATTACAATCCGTGAAAAAAATGGGTCTGGGAAGATAATTAGCACTTTGTTTAACTGTTTTTGATTACCCTGTTAAAGTGCAGAGTGAGACCTTTGATGTTCTTCCATAGCTGAGACATACTAAGACCATGTGTACTGGCTTACATTTGAAGACTTTGTAGAGATTTTTTTCCTTCCCCATTTCTCTTCTGTCCCACAACAGAAAGTAGGGTCTGGAGTTAGAGCAAACAAGCAGTTTTCCTACAGATTTTCTTAGAAAATTACCATTTTTCAGAATGCTAACTACCTTTTATTTTCAGGGAAAAAGACAGCCTTATGCAAGTTAGATATAATGAACAATGAGGTGGCACACATTGAAGGGAGATGAGTGGTTTAGGAAGAATAGAAATTACACAGTCTTTTTTAGCACCTGTTAAAGTGATGGGAAGTTTCTCTACACACTGTTCAGAAGTTATGGCATTTTACCCCAACAGTACCAGGGATTTCACCCCCACGGATTTCCGGTAGTAGACGTAGTCATGTATGAACATGTCTTGTAAAATCCTCAGCTCCTAAGAAATTAAATGGTGTCATATAAGTGGGGATACTATTTGTGGCTGGTGACACTAACTTTGAGCTTCCTCCTTGGAGCAGGATATTAGACAAAATGACCTCCATATTTGTCTTATAACTTACTTTTTCCTGAAATTTTCATTAGCTCAGAAACCCTTTCTCTACCTGTGTTAGTGTCAGTCAGTATCTTCAGACTAGCTATTGCATATTGCTACATCATTCTTGTCCTGTCTATTCAGGCATAAACACATTTTTCTGCTTTTATTTATGTCTTAATATGGGCACTATAGACGTAGACTACAAGAACACACTCTCCACAGCAACTTCTTTTAATGTCCAAAAGATGCATCATTCCAAAGACAAGATGCTGCTCTGAAGGTAGCAGGCTTTTGGCTACCTTCAGGTTCACCCATTCCTAACCCCCACAGTATTGATTCTGTTCCATCTCCAGTACAATAAATTCTGGGTTAGGAAAGTGCTACAGAAGGGTTGGTTGTTATGCAGCAGCACTGGGGGTAGTTGTGCAAGCAACCATCTGGCTGCTGCCCAAAAGCTTGGTACCCCACTGAATGGTCATCTGAATGATGACCAAGCAGCTTGACCTCCTTCTTGCTGATTGATTTATCAGCATGTCTTGTGGCATTTGAGCCTTGCTATGCGCCAAGCTTCATTTCCATGCTGGTTTCCCCCACTAGCTGGTTTTCCACTAGCTTTTCATCACCTGAGCAGACTTGAGGAGCAGTGTACCACTACCATGGGTTGCAGTTTGAAGGCTACCATTGTGCCCAAATTCAGCAACTGCTAGGCAAGGCAGCAGAGTGCCCAGGCAGCTCTCTGATCTGTGAATGACAAAGGGAATCTCATCATGGGGTTTCTAAGATCTTTGCACATTCTGCATAGGGTAGAATAAGTCACAGGAACAGATCTAGCTATTTTATGTCTGTGGAAAGGCATGAACAAAGCCTAACTTTAGCTAAGAAGTCAGTTGAATCCTGTATATATTGACTATAGGTACCATGCAAGAGCCCAAAGCCCTGCAGCGCATATTAGGTTGAGACTGACAATCCCTCTCCTTGACTTGCAAACTGTGCTTCAAAGCATTTTTTTTTCAGGTTAAAGCCATTTAACTCTGGCTGTGCTCCATTTTTTAGGCTGTACAGTATTTCACTGGATTCCTTTTCACATGTGGTTCAACAACACCCCCACACCAGTTCTTAAGTGCCAAAGAAATCAGGGAGTGAAGCAGCACAAACAAAGCTGGACACTGTGAGGGAGGGCAGGCTTGCAAGAGGGCTTATGCAGAGGCAGATGCCAGGTAAATATAGATTCCTGTTAACTTCTTTCAATAAAAAAGAAATACTCTAAAAATAGAGTATTATATAGTGTAGCTGAACCTAGCAGCTTCGTCAGTTCTCACTATCAGTGGCCTCCATCACTTTGTTAACAGCTATGCAACCAGTGTTTTTATAAAATATTATTTTCTCTTGGGTCATGTGACATCTGCCTTCTCTAAACAGTCACCCTTTACACACAGGCAAATGCCATTTAGACAGGACATTTTTTGTTAGTTTTTCCTGTCAGATTTACACAGAACCAGAGGATTACTGTTAAGATAATCTTTAGCCTAATGAAGTAATACTTCATACTGCTTGATCTTTCTCTAGGAAGTGTGGCTTAAAAGTATTACTGAGAATACACATTTTTCTCAGAGTTAAATACTCTCACTCTCTTCCTAAAAAAAGTTCACAAAGGAAGGAAGGAGGGAGGTACTAAGTGCACAAACTTAGATGGTGGGAGGATACATATTGATGCAAGCAGAGCTGTGGTCACTGCTGTGTCACTGTGGTGAGTGGTACTCAAGTCTCCATGCAGGCTTCTGCAGAACAGCTGGCCCATCCATTTGAAACAACCAGGACTTACATAAAATTAACAAAAAGAGCATGGGATTCTTTTCAGGAGACATGCTGATAAATTGACTGCCAATTGATAAATAAGAAGTCCAGCACCAGCTCCTCACTCCATGGTGGTGCTCCACCACTAATCCAAGGAAAGACAAGATGCAGGCTTAGAAATAAGAAAAATTTTAAAACTGGTAAGACTCTTTATTCTAGCAAACCCCCTGGTTCTATCCTGGGTGCAAACCACAACAGGAATGTACCCTTCCTTGGAAGAAGTAGCTGCTTCTCTCTGCTAGGCAGAGGAAGAGCCATGCCCCAGCAGTCCTGGATGATATGTGTCAGCGTTGCATATTGTCCTTTCAAGCTAAAATACTCAACCTGCTGCGGCAGCTGAGTCAGGCAGCTACTCTAGACAGGCTCTTAACTGATTAGAGGCAGGAATCAGAAAGACAGAAGTTAGTTCAAAAGTCAGTTAGGCTTCCAAATGATTTTCAAAGGTGCTTGAGACCACTGACAGATGCCTAGACAGACAGAGAAAACAGTTGAATTTCCAGGCCAATCCAGTTGGATTTCTGTAGAGCTAACAGGGAAAAAGACATTTACAATTTAGATTAAAAACAGGTGAGGAAAAAATCTTGAAGAATCTAATTCTCTATGCAGATTTAAACCTATGAATATAGATTATATATGTGTTCTGAGTAGAGTCTTACAGGAGTTAACTGACAAACTTCCTGAACCACTTACAGCAAGGTTGGAAAAACCTGTTCACAGGTTTTCCCCATTTTGTCATAGTCAGAGACCTTTAGACCAGATGTTACCACCATCACTGACATTGAGTCATCAGTCACTTCAGCTACTGTCTTATTGGAAATCAGTGGAAACAGAGTGAAATCAGGCAGCTTTTTTTTGCTAAGGAATTCCCCGAGTGACTACTGATAAACACAAAGTTGCTTTTGCATCTAAATATGCTTGAAGATATTAATCTAGTATTAGGTTTTTGGTGTTGGTTTCTGAAGATTGGCTACCAGTTCCTGTATATACATCTTGCAAACTTGGTTTCACTTTAATGGCTGGCATGTGTTGCTTTTCTCTTGTGGTAGCGCTCACTGTGTTACTCGTCTGCACAAAGGAAAGGAAGACCAGCACCTGCAAGTCTGCCTCTGAATCAGCAAGGTATTAAAAACAACTAACAGATAAACTGTCAGATTTCCAAGCAGAACAATGAAATTGCTACCATCTAGATAAGAAATTGTTTTTCAAGTCTGGCCTCTTGGGGGCTGACCTAGTAAAAGACAGGTGGAGGGAGACCTTGACTTTCTGATGGGTAGATGTCGAGGTTGACCTATCAGGGGAGGCTGGAAGTTATAAAAAGACAAAATCTGCTGAGATGTGGTGTGAAGACAAGATCAAATAGGAAGGAGAAAGTGAGTGATTGCAGTAGCTTCATCACCTTCCCACACAGCTATTACTCCCTGGGGTGAAAAGCAAACTGGGGTCGGGGTGTGTGGGGTTGTGTTGGGGTTTTGGTGCCTCTCAGGCACCACCTGCATGCAAAATGCAAACAGCTCAGGTGGCTTCTTTGCATGGTCTGTGCATTCGCACGTCAACTACCCGGCACTGCCTGGAAATGCAGGCAGGATGGTGGGTTTGGGACAGTGTGCCTCCACCGCTAGTGCCCTTTGAGGTCTGGGCTTGGCAGAGAGGCTCCCAAAGGGCACTGGACCAGCAGGCTACTGTGTCAGGAGCCAGAGCTGGTGACCTGGGCAAAAGCCTGACAACGTCTAGAGTCTGCTACAGCAAATTGGCCTCAAAATACCCATCTGAGCACAGTCACGTGGAGTAGCTGGTCTGCCTTGAGACAAAGAGTCATTAATCACTGAGAGCACACATGGCTGTTTGTGAGGCTGGGCAAGGCTGTTTGCAACCCATGGCTTTGCATTGCAGCTGCAATCTGTCTTTCTCTCTGATGGGAATGTGGCCATGCCAGTTGCTCTGCAGAGTCAGGAGAGGACCATAGCCCCAGAGCTGCCCCGTGGCCAGGTGGGCAGGCACCTTTGGCACTTTCTTACCTTACATTGCATCTCTCTCTGTCACGAGGCAAAGAGAACCTGTAGTGACAGGGAGTGAAGTGCTGGTTCTCTTCCACTTCTTAACATGCACACAGACACCATGTGTGCTTCTGTGCACATGCAGGAGCTCCCTCAAGAAACCCCTGCTACCTCTGAACCTGAAGGAACAGCATGCCTGCAGCATGACTCGTAGTCCTGTGGGGCCAGGAAGACACAAGAGTACTTTCATGCACAGGGAGCAGAGCCCAGTGAGGCTGCTTTGGACATACACCCGATCCCCAGTCTTTTCTCATGTCCTCAGGCTCCGCTGGTCATGTTTGTTTTCTTCCTTTATTTACACTGAAGATCTCATGTAAGGGGGCATTGAGCATCTTCATTGACAGCCGGCTTCTGCACCTGTTGCCCTACCAGCACATCTGGATAGCAGGACAAGGTAATTGCTCTTTGCTGTCTTAGCCTGGATAACTCAATGTGAAACACGCTGCTTCACCTGAGCTCTCTGTATTTTGAAGTGGATAAATAAGAGTATATAAGCATTTCCTGAATTAACTGCACTCTTTCAGTTCTTACTTTTGCCTCATCTGAAGGTCTCTCCTGCTGCCATGTTTTTCATTGCTGTCTTGAATTCCTGTATCATGGACACCATCACATGAAGCTCCACTCACCACCTGGTCTGGTCTGAAGTGATGACTTCTGTCACAGCATCACCAGTGAGAGCAGACCACTAATGCTCACAGCATTTCTCTTTCCTCCTGACCTGAGGCACAGCCATCTCTGCACAGGAGGGCATTGCGAGGCTCTGACCCAGTGCAGTGCAGTGGGGATAGGAAGACCCATTTTGTTGCAAAATACTACTGCATCTGTCATGGGTGTAACAGGCAAGACAGGGCACCGTATTTACAGTCACGTAGAAAAATGTCCACCATAGCAAACCACAGAGAGAGCCTGGACCATGAATGGGCTGACCTCTGCTTGTCCTGGGTGGCTGATGTTGGCATAGCTCCAGTACCCAGCATGGCATGCTTGACCTTTCCACCACACTATGGCTGTGACTACTGCTTCCCTAGGGAGGTCTATAATCTCATCAGATGTGGCAAGGCCACCCAGACATGGCCGTTTTCAGCAATGCAAGTGACTGGGAGACCCCAGGTCTGCTGGTGTGTGAGATCTCTCATTACTTTGCCTGATCCAAGCAAGCTGGGTATGTCTGGCCATATTTATTCTCCAAGTGACACCTCCAAGATCTCATGCTGTGCTAGAAGCAATCTGCTTCAGACATCACTGATTAGTATCATCATTCTTACACTGGTTTTCACTATCACAATTCTACCTGGAGTGTCAAGTGTCTCAAAGTGAGGAGGAAGGACCATGTTGTCTTTAGGCTTTCCCTCAGCTTTTCTGCAGTTGCAGATGCTCTACTCAGTCTGGTTTTCCAATGATGTTTCAGTGATGCCAACATTTCTTGAAAGTGAGGTATAACTTTGTGAAGTAACATATGCTTCCTAGTATGTTTTCCAGTTCACTGCCATAGCCCAGCAACAGCATTCCACGGACTGCTAACCCTTTCTTCAGAGCTATGCTGACCATCCTTAAGTTAACACGATCAAAGTATCATGGCTCAAACGCCAGATTTGTTGCTTCTTCCTGAGTTTCCACTGTATTAATCCCAAGCATCATCCTTTGAAAAAATGACCTTTTTCAGAAGAATGGAGCCCTCATCCAGCTGTTATATACCTTTAGGAAAGTGTAGCAAAGCTTTGTATACGCTGCTGTTTGTCTATCTGATATCATTTGCCCAAATGTTGTCAACATTGGTAGTTTTATTATTCTATTCTATTCTATTCTATTCTATTCTATTCTATTCTATTCTATTTTACTCTTCATTTCATTTAATTTCATTTCATTATTTCATTTCATTTATTTCATTTCATGCACTGGTTTTCTTTGATCACAATACGTGTAATGCTCAGTAATGAGCTAATTTCCCAGATTTTCTTTGCTGCCCTCCTCAAAGCTAAACATGGTCATAGAACTGGAGTAATATCTGAAAAGTCTTGCAAAAATTATCCTCAGTAAAGCAGAGTTAGTGTCATCTGTGTTCAGGCCTTTGTTGAATCCACTTCCTATAAATGTTCCAGTAAATACTGGCAGCATGTTATCAAAGAGAAATGAACTTGGATTAATCCCCACAGAACTTTCACTAAAGTTAATTATAAACTCATAATTGTACCTGTTTGCAGCCAAAATTTTGTTTTAGGAATTATACATATATAGCAAGACAGCAGAAACTTTTCTATATATTACTTTGTGTCTAGTTGTGTTGCTAATATACTTTGTCAAATGCTTGGAATAACGTTGATAACTTTTTGTAAGATCTGATTCTTCTGTAACCAACTTTGAATAGCAAATGCATTTAATAAAACCTCAGGCCTAAGGAGCAGCTAAAAATAGAATAAATTGCAGGTTATATCCCATTTGTTAAACTCAGAATAATTGCAATTTTTGGGATGCATGTCAAAAGCCCAAATGGTGCCTGTAAAACAGAAGTGCCTGGCCTACAGGTGAGGTACTTACTGCTCTGCAGACATTGTCCTGTGAGGAGGAGCTGACTAATATTACTGCCATTCACCTGTTTCCATGTTTCCTTTTCTAAAGGCATGAGTACTGAAGCAGGAGTGCAGGTGTCCCACATCCAGCCCCAAAAGCAAGGATGCACAGATGCCTGACAGCTGTCCTTGGGGACACGCCAGCTCTCGCCATAAGCAAGCAGACACAGGCCCACCAAAGAGAAGGTGCACAGCAGGCTGATGCCTCAAGGATCCCCAGCACGCGGCAAGCGTGCAGTGGAAACCTGCAGGTTTGTCACTCTCCTTTGGCACAGGAGAAACATCAGGACATGGGAATGCCAGAAACCCTTTTTGGTGCTGGAACAAGCAGATCTGTCCCTCAGTAACATTGACCCCAAAGTCAGCAGGATTAGGTACGTGCTGGGAGTTAAGTGCACGGTTGCTTGCACAGCTGGGTCTGTGCCAGCACCGTGCGTGACATGTGTCTGCAGCCTTCTGTGGTGGTACTCAAGGAAAGGCGAGGGACATACGAATCTCTGGGCATCCACTGAAGTGTTTGCAACAGCCCAACACCTCAAGATAATTGTATGTATATATTTTGAGTGAATATATACTGGGTGGTGAGGGAGATAAAAAAATGATACATGTAAGATGACACATTTAGGCCCTAGACATACAGAAGAGCATCAAAGTTAGTGTTTGTGCTCAGTCTCCTTGGTAGCTACAAATACCCTTAGCTCCTCATAGCCTTTGCCTTACACGTATGCACAAACATATGTGTATATATATACATGTTCATGTATATATATACATATTTATCACGTTATTAGCTTGTAGGACAGCCCTGAATATTTGTGTGTGAGTAGGTCAAAGGAGTCAAAGCTGGGGTTTCCACTCTGGTGGCCTCTCTGGGGGTATCTGCCCCATGAGCACAATGGACAAGAGAGACAAAGCAGCCACGTGCTGCCTTTCCTGTGTCCGGCCACATGAGCCCACCCAGCACAGCACTACATCACTTCAAGGCAGAGCTACCCAAGAGGTGGCCTAAATGTCTTTCTATTACATTTTTAAGATCATATGCCCTGGTTGCAGCTTAAAACTGACTGAGCAATCTTTATTCTAAATGCAGGAAGTGCATTTCATCTGCATAGCTCTGAAGGGATTAAAGGAGGCATTAGAGTAATTAAGGTCAGACGGGTTTGCCATTTACTAAATCCCTAAATCTACCTCTGCTCCAATATAATTCAGTAATATAATGGGGCAAAAGGTCACTGTAACAATTTATGCCTGTCTAGCCTTCCATTACAAAGAGATAAACCCTATTTTGGACTGAGCTTTTTGGATACAACACATATACATTATTTTCCATACAGGCATCATAAGAAACTTTGCCTCAGCTGCCATCTGTATCCATGAACTACTCTGTGCATCAAGTTTGTTTTTTTCTGGTTTCAGATGGGAAAATTATAATAGCTTTTATGCATATGAGTATATATGGTTTCAGTTAAAAAAAACCAACAGCTGATATAGATCTTAAATATGCATTCCAATAAATCTCTTCCCAAGTTTAAAATATTAAGGGACACCTTTGTTAAAATGAGGATAATAAATGCAGAGGGAACATCCAGAAGATAAAGTGTTATTGAATAATATGTGTCGTTATGAATAAGCTTGCAGCAGTTATTACTTTTAATTAAATGTGCATGCATTTGACACTGCTGAAGGCCTTATCTCCCAAGGCTTCACAGTTATCTGCAATCCAAAGCTGCCTGGTTCAATTGAAGGAGTCCTGAAACAGGGTAATGCTGAGCAAAGCTGCTCTGGGGACTGACACGCATGTATTTATTGCCTTTTGCAAGTTCAGTTAGATCCAAGCCAAATGGATTGTGCTGGGTGTCCTTCTTCACTCAAAGCCTTTAGAGTCAATTTGCTGTAAGCTATGTCTCCCCAAAGCAGTCCTGGAGGGACTCTGCAGTGACCCACACCAGAGGAATAGGTGACTTGCTGGACAGAAAAGGGGTTTGCAGAGCTCTCACCCAGGTAATATTTGGAATGATATTTTAGTGATAACCCTGCCATTATGTTGTACTTGAGCCATCATGTCTCTGAGCTCTCCCAGGTGGCAGATTCAAATACCAAGCAAAATAAAGAGAGTTGAAGGATGAAAAAAATTTTTTGAGACTGAGGACATTCATTGAAATTGCTTTATCTGTACTATGGATAAAGAAATCATGGCTTCAAAACTAGTGGAAGTAATTGAAGCAGCTTCAGCCTGCTAGGTGTTGTCAGGAAGTTGTCAAGTTTTCTTGAGACAGCTTTGGTGACACATTTGTCCCCATCGGTGACCTCTGTGTCGCTCCAGCCCTGTGTCTGATGGAGCAGTTTGCAGTCTCAGTAGTGGGACAGCATATCCAAGTGGGAATTGAACCTCAAACAACAAATTTCATGCTAGTGATAATCAAGAATTACAAGAAATTATTTTGCTTCTAAGCAACAAGGGGCAGTGAACCTGCAGTGCCCGGCCCCAGTCTGTAGCCAAGTGCTGCAGCACAGCTACTTGCAAGGAAATAAACTGGATGGTTCTCTAGCAAGGAACTTAATATGTCACCTCTGCACATCTTTGCCCCTAGGATGGACAGTCTGGGGAGTGCAAGGAAACCAAGGGAGCACTTTTTGTGGCTGCTCGTTTGTCGACTTGCATTTACATAAAGCAGCAATTCTGTTGAATTTCCTGGTTTTGTTATTTCCCCAGAAAAGATGCTTTTCTTCAGCTCCACATATGCAGAAGTGTCTCCTCACTCCTGGCAGACCTGTGCCTGGCTCTTGTGAGAAGGGGAGGGTGGTGGGTATGCACATGTCCACATGCTCCCTCTCACCAGAGGCAGGTGCAATGCTGATTTCAGGAGAAGCCACATGCACAGGGCTGACTTTGCCTTGCAGGTCTGGGGAGCATTGGCCAAAATGTCAAGAATAAATCATGTCATCCTTGGCTATAAAGAGGCCAACATGGTGAGAAGAGACAACAGAGACGATGTGACAGATAATGCTGTCCTGCGGGCATTCAGGCTATGCTTGTGTTTCATCCCCTGGCACAAGGCAAAGGTGTGCCCTACTCCTGACGAAGAAGCCCTGTGCAGCAGTGTTGCTGCTGCCATGCTTGCCCAGGGTTGCTCTCACCATCCTGCCTCCAAGAGCTGCTGGCATCTCTGTGCTGAGAAGCTCCAGGGCTATCAACCTGAATTAATTTCCAGATACAAACAACAGCTGGATCTGCAAATAGCTGGCTAGGTGTTGCCCAGAATGTCCCTCCACACAGCATCTTCCCCATGCCCTTATCCCTGTCCTCAGCAGAGACATCTAAAGGCAGGAGCAGCTCTGTGTGGTCTCACCATGCTGTACAAACCTGGTGAGATTGCACTATCCCAGCCACATTATTGCAACATTTTATCCACCCAAGAAGCCAAAGAGATAGGCATTTGGGGGTTATTTTTGAAATGAATCTTCCAAATTAATAAAGAGGAAGAAGGAATCTGCTCAATGTCCAAAAGGGTGCAACTTCAGAAAGGCAGCATAAAAAAAGAGAGAAAAGCACTCTGTGGAGCAGGGGACACTCGAACGCTTTTCTTAATCAGAGGAACCAGCATGGCTTATTGACCACTGACTGTTCCCAGCATTGCTAAAGGGTAGATGAGACGTCTGTGCTAAGTAAACAGCATCTGTCATCTCCACAGGCTGTTTGAAAGTGCTGACTAGCTGGTGAAGAGATTAGCACTGTCTGACTCCTCTACTAATAACTGATTTGTTACCCAGGCTTGGCAGTGCCTTCCTAATTGTCAGTTAAAACTGCTGACATTCCTGAATATTGCTCTTCAGATGTAAATAATATTTATTTGAGGGTACTGTGGCCTCTGTTTTGATCCTGCAAGTTGAGGTGAGTTCACTCACCTAAAAGGACCAAAACAGGTTTTACCTCGGATGGTATATCCATTTCACAACTGAAGAGTCGTAATTGTTTCTTTTACAAGGGCATCTTAAATCAAATGCTTGAAATTGTGGTAAGTATCTTGAGTTGGGCTGGGATGGATAAAGCTGTTTCACAGTGGATTTAGTCTTTGGAAAACCATTAAGCAGCTCTTCTTAGTGCTGGAGAGTGACTTTTGAGTAGTTGTGTCTGAGCAGGGCCATGAGTAGAAACTATTTTTTGAGAGGCAAAAATTCCACATTCTTATCAGAAAATATTAAATGTTGAAACAACACGTCTATGTTTTGTCTATGATTTGTTATATAAATTAAATACTAACTAAAGAAAGTGCCTTTTCTGAAATACTTATTAGGTTTATTCATGTGACTGTCTTTTAAAATAGTCTGGGAAAAATGTTCTTATGAAAATCCTAAGTATGTAGCTGTTTTAAGTTCAAAATATAATGTAGCAAAGAGTTGTGGTTTTATTATGCTTTTTTCTATTTTAATTTTCTTTATGCTTTTTTATTACATCTCTGCTGAACAGATGGCTGTTAGCTCCTGACAACGATATTTCACTAGTCTTGGCAGGATGATGATGGTTCAATCACCCATTAATGCCATGGCAGATAATGGCTGAAAGCACCCAGTCAGGTCATTCTTGTTGACCAGATTGTGCAAATCTATATGCAGGGTTTTTTTCACTGATTCCTTTGGAAGCTTTTTAATTTGAATGTGCAACATTCATGTGTCTGTCATTCTGAGTCTCATCACAAATCCTCATGCTGTCCTCCTGTGATCCTCCCATGTGGTAAAAAAGCCTTCACATTTTTCACCTGCAAAACAAAAACTGCTCCCAGGAATTATGGGGTTTTAATGAAAACCACTCCTGTGAGACAGTCAAACCAGTGGATGTAACACCTGATCTCGATTTGTACCTGGAGGCCAAGGAAGTAGCCCCACACAGACACCCACCCAGGAGTCATCACACCATCACTGGTGAACACTGCAAATCCCTGAGTGCCAGCCAGGAGCCAGGTCAGCTGGTCCTTGTTCAGGGTCTCCCAGTGGGAACCAGACAGTTGTTCTTGCAGCCAGTGTGCAGAGGGAATGGGAATCACACCCCAGCTCATTCCCCCTTCACCAGGCATGCAGCTTTGAAATTTCCCCACTTTCTACACCATAATTCCAAGCAGTTTCTCCATTTAAAATAAAAGTAATCAGTGAGAAATGAAAACAGTGGACCACCGATAAACACTGCTGTTTTGATTTTTCTCTAAACGAGAAATAAGAAATTATTTTACTTGCTTTATTTTCTTTCCTTTCCTGCCTCCTTGTATTTTACGTTTTTTCCTACAATTGTGTGGGCCCTGAGCAACCTGTCTCTCTAATATAGACTTTAATGGTAGGTGGGTAGTTACTTCTTTGCATCCTTTGCATCCTTTGCATATCTATGTGAAATTCATTACTTTATTATGTTGCCCTGAAAGGCTCTTGGGAGATGGTCAAAACACTCACAAATCTATGCCATCACAGCCTGATGAATATTGCATGCAGGTCCAAACTGTGGAGACATTACTCAGCTCTTACCGGAGCAAAACTCCCCACAGAGGCAGCAGCTGGGAAGAGGTTGATGTTTGCAAGGAGAGATGTGGAGCCGAGAGCCATTGCCTCCTACAGCAACAGCTGTGGCTCCCATAGCTAGTTGAGAAATACTCAATTTAGCAATTGCCACAAAGAGTTGAGTAAACAGATACTCCAACTGATGCACAGGCGAAGACACTATGGAAAAGGATTTTTGAGTGTGTTAGGAGACCCCTAGCACCCCTCCATCTGAAGCTGAAGGCTGATGTTAGTGGTGGACAGAGAAGGCTGCAGCAGTTGTCAATAGCCAGAACTCTTCCTGACTCAGTAGTTCTCTTGAGTCACCTCCCTGGTATGCACCTAGCTGCTGTTGACACCTGGGGAAACAACAGAAGGAAAACACAATAAAAAGGCAAAAGAAAAAAGCAGACAGGTTTAGCTACGCATAGAAAGTATTCATACCCTCAGAGCTTGCTGCACAGCAGAGGTAGAAGGCACTGGGCACAGAGAGCCTTCCCCACTTGGCTGTTTGGCGGCCCAAAGACTAATGTCCCTCTGCTCTGGGACAGAGGAAAAAAAATGGCCCATTCCCATTTTATCCCTTAGAGGCAGAAGAAGATGAAATATTATGACTTGTCTTTAATCAGTTGTGTACTAACTGTGTTTAGCCCGGATGTTTTTCACTAGGCCTGGCATGTCCTTATCCTTTGCTCATCTTTCAGTTTCTGAGACCTAGTCTTCAGATGAGTGGTCACTCTGTTCCTAAACTATCTGTGCTCCTCTACTGCTCTGGATGCTCCTGAAGAAGTCAGCAAATTCCCAATCCTGCAAACACAGCTTTGCTGGACCAGCAATGACTGCGGTTCCTTCAAAGTTCAAAGCTATTGAACCCCACATGTGGACTAAGCTTCTTCTCTTCCTTTTTTTTTAAGATATGCCACCAACATACGTGTTCCTTCTGAAATATCTGCCCCCCACCAAGTGCCTGCCTGAATTGAGTCAAGGCCAGATATTCTCTGCATGTTCTTCATGGGCACAGCAAAGAGGCATCCCCCCCAACTTCTGGGATCCAGCCAGCAAAGCATTATTCTGGTGCCCTGTAGCTGTACCATGAGGAAAGTGCAAGGTGCGAGCCCTTGGCATCACCCTGGCAGGAGCAGCATCACCACCAGACCCACCACAAGTCAGCCACCCCAATGGGAACCTGCTGGCCTACCCCCAGCCCAGCCAGTGGGCTGACATGGGATGTTCAAATCAATGTTTATGAAACAAAAGGCACCCTTCCTCTGCCCCCGGGACTGAGGGTCCCTCTTGTTTGATCTATTTGTAAATAAACCTCTATTTCCAAGGAGACTGTTTCCTGTTAGACCCTATTAAACACTCTTCCTGGTGCCCTGGCTTCCTGTGTTTGAAAGACCTGAACAAAGTTTGTCATTTCACTGTATCTAAACACCCTAACTGAAGCAAAGGCTCATTTACAGCTACATGAAGTGGATGTAAACAATGACAAATACACTCAGAGTAAAAAGCATGTGGAGAGATGACCAGAGGGTTTCGATTATGGGAACAGAACAGATCAGACCTGTGCCGTTGCAGGGGCCAGGACACATCCACAGAACCAGAGTTTTGGTGCTGAGGAAAGACTGAAGGGAACAGCAGAGAAATATATTCCTTCCACAGCTTCAAAATGTTTGCATATCTATCCTAGACACCTTCATAGAGGAAAACATGTATGCAAAAATTAATAAACCACAATTTATTTAAAACCAGGGGTACTACCTAAGGTACAAGCTCCACTTTCTGTGACTATTATCACCTCACTTTCCTATTCCCAGCTAGCTTTAATCCCCTTTACATCACAGATACTTTGTGCATGTGAGGATATGTATTTCAGCACAATAAATAGGTAGAACAGTAGCTCAGTTTTTCTTACTAAATATTTCCTTGTCACTTTTTACAACACATTTTCTAAGAGATCTCTAAAACCGCCTTGGTGAATTGTTTACTTGCCTACAACCTTTCAAATTCATCAGCATCCACCTATTGGGTTTAAGTTCTGTTAGTCAAAAATTAACACTGTACAGAAGTCCTGCACCTTGGTCACAACAACCCCCTGCAATGCTGCAGGCTCTGGGGAGAGTGGCTGGAAAGCTGCCCAGCAGAGAGGGACCTGGGGGTGCTGGTCGACAGCCAGCTGAACATGAGCCAGCAGTGTGCCCAGGTGGCCAAGAAGGCCAACAGCATCCTGGCCTGCATCAGAAATAGCGTGGCCAGCAGGACTAGGGGAGTGATTGTGCCCCTGTGCTCGGCACTGGTGAGGCCGCACCTTGAATTCTGTGTTCAGTTTTGGGCCCCTCACCACAAGAAGGACATTGAGGTGCTGGAGCGGGTCCAGAGAAGGGCAACAAAGCTGGTGAAGGGTGTGGAGCACAGGTTTTACAAGGAGTGGCTGAGGGAGCTGGGGTTGTTTAGTCTAGAGAAGTGGAGGCTGAGAGGAGACCTTATCACTCTCTACAACTACCCAAAAGGAGGTTGTAGTGAGGTGGGTGCTGGCCTCTTCTCTAAAGTAACAAGTGGTCAGGCATTGGAACAGGCTGCCCAGGGAAGTGGTGGAGTCACCATCCCTGGAGGTGTTCCAGAAACGTGTAGATGTGGTGCTTAGGGACATGGTTTAGTGAGTTAGGTGGTGTTGGGTTGGACATGATGATCCTTGAGGTCTTTTCCAACCTTAATGATTCTATGATTCTAAGAAGGTATGAATGTCATTTGGCACATCATAGAATCATAGAAACACAGAATGGTTTGAATTGTAAGGGACCTTAGAGGTCATCTACTTCCAAACCCCCTGCCATGGTCAGGTACACCTTCCACTAGACCAGGATGCTCACAGCCTCATCCAGCCTGGCCTTGAACACCTCCAGAGATGGGGCATCCACAGCTTCTCTGGCCAACATGTTCCAGTGCCTCACCACCCTCACAGGAAAAAATTTCTTTCTAAAATTTAATTTGAATGTGCCCTCTTTCAGCTTTAAACTGTTACTGCTCAACCTGTCACTACACTCCCTGATAAAGAGTGTCTCCCCGTCTCTCCTATAGTACCTTTGACTTACTGGAAGACTACTCTAAGGTCTCCCCAGAGCCTCTCTTTCTTCTCCAGGCAGAACAATCCCAACTGCTGGATATCAAGTTTGGACAAACCCAAATCCTTCATTTAGGTAAAAGAACATCCTGTGACATGTTCGCCCATGTGATCCATAAGTCATTTGCAGCCTACAAACAATTTTGTTGGAATTAATGTCTGGTTTAGTAGTAGAGTGAAATTCAAAGACTTCACGATGTGTTTACAAGCAATCTGAAAACAGTGAGGAGCACCAAAGTAATGTGTCTGTATCCATTACAATTAGGTCACAATTAACACCTGTCCTCTGGACTTCCACAGATAGTTTTAAATTTAGTTTTCAAAAAATTACCATCTTGAAGGTTAGAGTTATCTTCCACAGGTTTTCCACTGAATAGTTACGTTGACAAGGACCAAATAAATGAGAAATATTTAAATGTCATTGCATCATATGATCCATGAATAAAATTATCATTGTATAAAATATGCGTACATGGAAAAATCGGTCTGATTTGCTCGACTCAAGTATTTCCATCATACATAAACGTTGAGGTCATTTTGAGTTTTGCCACTGACTTTAATGGGTTTCAGAATTTCCTCCTTAGAGCTGATTAGTCGTAAGGTCAGATTTCATACAGAAGATTAAACACAGACATTACACATTGGCCTTATGAACTCCATACTGTCGAATTACTAAGATTTTGCACTGTATTTCTTTTCAATGCTGTGTGAGCATGCTTACTTTCTTCAGGCCTTTAAAAGAAATCACTAAGATTGGAGTGAAGTTAAGTTAAATATGAAAGCAGTTTATCACAAGTCCAGGGGTATTTATTACTAGGTGCAGGAATGAATGGCTGTAAGAATGGCCTGGAGTGCCATGCAGGAGGTGGTTATGAATACGTCCTTTTTTCTTTTTTCTTTTTTTTTAAGATGGAATGGGTGGAAACTTGGATCTGCACAATCTCTTTTTCCACACAATCCAGATCATTTTACTTCCCACCTTGTACAGTTACTTCTCAGTGGGGACAAGGGTCCATATTACACTAACAGAAGCAGTTTACACTAACAGAAGCAGTTTGTCTTATATGATCATTTAAACTACCAGTTAAACTATACTGTGTGTCAAGGATTAGAAATATCAGCAGAAGCCCCCAATTCCTTTCCTTGTTTTCCCCTGTTCTTTCTGTCCAAACACATTGACCCACATGAGGTGGTCTTTACTACTCAACTTAGAAGCAGTACCTTTCTAAGTTTTATCTCACTGTAAAGTGAGGAAAACCTGTTCAATCGATATCTTGATGTGAAAAACTGTAATCATATACTTTTAACTCTTATTGAGAATAAATACTGTTTCTGGCAATGTATTTTGTGCTGAGTGCTTGTAAAGGGTCTGAGTGCAGAGCAGGGAAAGGACAGGGAACCCAAAGAGCTAGAGAACAGCAAAACTTCTGTTTTCATACTCTGGTTTTCCAGAAGTAACTTTGAAGCTAGTCTGTCCTGATGACAGCTAAAAAGGATTCAGTTCCAGAAATGTCCTAGCTTGAGAACAGTTCTTACAGAGATTGCTCCTCCACTTATGTGTTATTAATGTACTATAAGTGACGTTACACTCAAGTAACCGATGAGTGACAAAAGGAAGCCACACCATGCCAGAAAGGCTTATAAACAGAAATAGCAGTTGGAGCGCTATGTTGCTGTGGAAAAAAAAAAATGCTTGTGATAATTTTTCTCTAAGTAGAATAATTTCTTAAGAATTGCCATCATTATTTTAACTTGTGATGGTGCTATTTTGAGGACCGGTTGCCAGGTCTAGAAAAGGCGAACATGAGAGTTACCAAACAGGAAAATAGGCAGTGAGTGGAGATCATTAACAAAGCCTGTAGAAATAAGACAAGGGGTAATAGTTTCAAATTAAAAGAGGAGAGGTTTAGACTAGATATAAGGAAGACATATTTTACACTTAGGGTGGTGAAACACTGGAACAGGTTGCCCAGGGAGGTGGAAGATGCCCCGTCCCTGGAAACATTCAAGGTCAGGTTGGATGGGGCTCTGGGCAACCTGATCCAGTGAAAGATGTCCCTGCTTGTGACAGGGGGGTTGGACTAGATGACCTCCATGGTCCCTTCCAACTCAAACTATTCTCTGATTCCATGATCTCTTACCAAGAGCAAGTACATCGAATCTCACCCAGAATATCATTCTGGTTAAAAATCGGTTTTAGAGTGCTCACATCTGCTGAGATTACCATGCAGGCAGAGGCCACACATTTCTGCAAACCATGCTCACACAGAAGCTGCTGCAGGCAGATCATGAAGACAACATTGTTTCCTGACCTGTAGGCACTTTTCTTTTTGCACAGATGTGCTGTGTGCTCTCAGGGAATCCCGGATGAAATCCAAAAGCAAGCAAATTTTCTAGCAGACTTATAATTCACAATGCAAGCAAACCTTCCAATTAGCAACTGCAACAGCAAGAAAGAAGTAAACCAATTGGAAAAAAACAGATAAATACAAGGATCTCCAGTTTCATTATATGTAAATATCCTTCTATGTAATTTACCAATAAGTGAATATGAAAAATACAAAGTACTGAAGGCAAATATAGGTTTGAACTCCATCAGGTTATAATTTTTGACAGGAAATCCTGTGTAAATTACTACTGGCCTTACTACAAGGGCTGGTGTTGATAGAGTCTTCCTTTATACCTGCTTCCAAAGGTGATGATCCAGCTTCCCTGCATCGTACCTTGCAGATATGAAGACTTAATCAAACACACACACAGACATCTCTTTTTCAAGTCTGTGCCTAATTCATTTCCATGTAAGTGGGAGATCTGCACTCATGGAGGCCAGGCTCCCCCCACGCTCCCAGCCCGCAGCTCCCCTATAACCCTGAACACCACAGTGCAATTAACATTCCTAAACCTGCCACTGCTTGCAAAGGTGTAATCTTACCATGAACTCACTACATCAGGAGATCTCTTAACTGTGCCAAAACAGCTGCAAGGTGCAGGAGAAATTTGAGCAGGTAAGATTGCTATCAAGAAGATATTGCTAGTTAACCCACCACAGACTTGATGCCTTCTCTCTCGAGCAAGAGAATGAAGACATTTTTCTCATGTTCCTGCAGTTACTGATATGGTATGTTTTTGAGAGAAAAGAAAAGATAAAAGAAAAGGAATGAAAAGAAAAAGAAGAAGAAAAAGAAGAAGAAGAAGAAGAAAAAGAAGAAGAAGAAGAAGAAGAAGAAGAAGAAGAAGAAGAAAAAAAGAAAAAGAAAAAGAAAAAGAAAAAGAAAAAGAAAAAGAAAAAGAAAAAGAAAAAGAAAAAGAAAAAGAAAAAGAAAAAGGCTTCATAGATGTTCAGTTTGCAATAAAAGACGTAGAAGATTTTGTGCCAAGGTGTAAGATGGATTTCTAAGTGCCCAATCTTTCTTGGTCAAAAGCTTCAAGGTAAAGATAGATAGGCTCCCTGCTTCCCTCCTCAGCTCCTAGGAGCCTGGGGGCCCTGGGGGCCAGTGAGATGCCCAGACTCCCTGCCAGATTGAGCACATTTGAAAGTGCTGAGGGCCACATCTACCTGGTGCCTGGTGCTGTCTTTATGAGAGAACAGAGCTGCCAGCTCACTGCTCCCCTGAGATACCCCAGGTTTTATCAAAGCTGAGGTGGGAGAAAAATGCTGAACCATTAGATAATTCTATCTGGAAAAATGTTTTATATTCTCCATGCCTGTGAAAAAAATAAAATAAAAATTAAGTCATACATAGAAAAACTGCAAAAGCAGGGCACAATGCAATTCAGCAGCACCCTTGTTGTTTGGAAGTGTGTATCCAAGGCTAAAGCTCAGCCAGTGAAGTCTGACAAAATTGCAGTGCTTTTTAAATAGCAAGGCTACCAATTCCAGCACTTTTTACTTTAATGTTTTTATGTTGTATAATAGTGATCATTGGTATCAGAGAACTCTGAGCACAGACCAAATTTATATACATGCATATATATGTATACGGGAGTTTAGCTAGGCATGCTCCTCCTAGGCATTTGGGCTGGGACCTGGCCACATGATGGTCTCTTGGTAGCAGACAGTGCAAGTGGGACCTGGGTATGCAGGGCAGCCCAGATGCAACTTGCAGCCTGCAAAGGCCTCTCCTCTAATGCATTTTTTACAGCTTCTGAAATCTTTGCCACAATCTTTCTCTTCTGTTAGTCTGTGCTCCTAGAAGCTTTTATCAGCGGCAGATATTGCTGGGTGAAGTGATGCATCAACACTCTCCTTAATGAGGTGTTGATTGGGATGCACTTTCCCTGGTGTGGCTCCAGCAAGCCCATGCCTGGGTAGAACACGCCTTTGCAGCAAAGAAGGGCCTCTCCTGACCCCCATCAGACCTGCCTTTATCACATGTGGGTGCACTAGTAGTGCTGAGCTGTATTCCTTCTCCAGAAGTGAGGCTCTGCTGAGAACACCAGGAGCAGGCATAAGAAAGGCTGGACTAACAGAGACTAAGCTCTTCTCTCTCTTCCTCGGAACCAGCCTTTCTGCTTTTGCTGGGCTCTAGCTAGATCCTACAGCATTTTTTGCTTCATTTCAAAGCCCTATGTGGTGCTCCAGGCTGTGGCTTCTGACCCTCCAATCTTCTGCTGCAGAAGCACATAATCTACCCCAAAGCCTAAGTCATGGAAAGAGAGGAAGGCAGTGATTGTTTTCACTAAAACTGGGTCACACATTTTCAGCCTACCCTGCCTGCCTGTGGGATATCAGACTTTAATAAGTTTTTACATGCACACAGTCAAATTTAATCTCCCTAACACCATTCAACCAAAGGCAATGTCACAGAACCCCTGGTGCAGGGCTGGAAGCTGGCATTTGGACCATAAGCGGATGAAACAATTCATGAAACTAAATGACTCTTGTTATCCAGTGATGCAACAAATTACATTTTAATCTACAGACCACCAGAGCCCCAAGTGCCTCCCCATTCAAGACAGTTTTATACTGTTGTGCTACCATATCTTCGGGAGAGCCCTTAGGTTATGTCCATGGAAATAAGATAGGACAAAACAGCGCTGCTCCCATGGGTGGTCTTTGGGCTACACACCCTTTCTCTTGCACTGAATCCTTGCTGTACCTTTTTTGAGCTGTACCTGTGGTTCAATATATAGAAAATGCCCTTTCAGTCTGATACCTATTTTTCTTAAAGTAAATCCATAGAATGGCCCTGACTCAGACATTAGACAGTGACAAACATCTCAATGCATTGCAAGGCAGGAAAATAGTCCCAACGTGTCCAGTAACTACAGATGACAGTAATCAGTAGTGTGAACACATCTTTGTGTTTTGGGCCTTCAGGTCTGTGGGCAGATCAACGCTCTCACAGAAGTGACAGCCCTTACAAACATGACCAGAAATTTTCCACATCTCACTATCTGGCAATATTATTTTCTGGTGGGAGACGGGGAGGGCTCCGGCACAAATCAAATCCATCTGGTCTAACATAACCGTTTCATTTTGGGCATATCTTAATCCTACCTTCCTGGTTTTTGTGTGACTTTGAAACAGTTGTATGGTTATATAACCTTGTGTGGTTTCTGCCAGCCTGTTTATAATTATCCCTAGTGCTCAGATCAAAGAGCTCTATCTGGCCTTGGTTCTTCTGCACTACTAGAGCGCAGGGAAAATAACAGCAAACCCAAACTAGGAACATTCTGTCACCTTGTTAGCTGTGTGGCAGGAAGTGAAATGGGGAGGACGCAGGAGTAGCCCTGGGGCTGCATCTCTCCCCCTGCTGAGGTCTTGGGAAATCACATTCCAGCTGGTTGACCAGGGTCCCCAGGGCTGGTTATGCATGCACACAACACAGGAGCTGACACAGTATTGTACAAGATTAATTAAAAAAGGGAAATCAAATAGCCCTGTTGGGAAGACCCCTCCAAGTGCTAGAAGTGTATTAGTTATTTCATCTCAGAGTAAATTAAAAAATATCCATCTTTCAAATCTTGGTGTCTGAAGGTGAAGTGCCCACTCTCTCATGATCCAGAGCCAATGTGGACACACTCTTCCCAAAGGATCATCATAACACCTGCAAGTCAATCCTAGAGACAATCAGCTGTGCTGCAGGTGCATCCTGTAGCAGAGTGGGGGATCATGCCGTACAGGGGGTTTCATGAGCTGGAGAAACTCCAGGGCAGCTCAGAGACCCACCAGGAACCAGAAGCTCTCAGAGGGCAGCTGACATAGCATTGACAGGGCCAGAAGTAGTGGCAGATACCCCCACTCTCCCCAACAAAGGCGGTCCTGGGGAGTGCTGTGTCCAGGAGCATTGCCAACAGGGTGGGCAAACAGGGCGTGGCACAGCAGTTTGTATGGCAGTTTGCACAGGAGGGCGCACAGGGAAGGTGCCTCTTCAAAGAAGGGAAATTCCACTGGCTGAGTGTTAGACTTGAACAGAACCTAGCAACTGGGCACCCTTCTGTGACCATCTGCACAGGTGGAGGGCACTCATCCTGCCTGACCCTCAAAGCAGAAGTCTAGGAACCCATCTGAGAGCAACATCTGCAGATCCGGACAGGGTGTCTGCACCACCTATGCTATTCAGAGCTGCTGAAGGGAGAGTTTGCAGTGCAGATCTCAGGCAGCAGGAAGTGCCCAGACCTTTCTCCTGGGGCAGGGACAGGCAGGGGACATGCCTGGAAAACTGTGCCCAGACGGAGGACCCCCTGCAGCAGGTGGCTGAGCTGCAGGAGGTGTTGAGAAGACTGCAGAGCATCAGGGAGGCTGAGAAGGAGCTAGATAGCTGGTTCTAGTGCAGTCTGCAGTGGACCCACAGACCATGGGAAACAGCTGAGAACTCCACCAGCACACACAGAAAGGAGAAGGGTCAATAATGCAGAAGAATGGAAGCTTGCAATGGCAAGAACCAGGAGCAGGAAGAGGCTTCCCCCAAAGCCTGATGTGCCCTAGCAGAACCTCTTCACCTCTCTGCAGACTAAAGAGGAAAGACCCATCACATCAGGAGAGATATTAGAGCTGAGTGAGGCAGCCCAATCTGTTCCCCATATAAAAACCAGCGCAACTAAGAAAAGGCGATGGGTAAGAGCAGTAGGCGACTCTCTTCTGAGAGGTGCAGAGGCACCCATTTGCTGACCTGATCCACTTTCTAGAGAGGTGAGCTGCTTACTGGGTGCTCATGTCAGGGATCTCACTGATAGACTATCAAGCCTCACACAGTCCACTATTATCTGCTGCTGTTGTTTCATGTGGAGACCAGTGACACAGCAGTCTGGAGTACCAAGAAGGATTAGGGAGCCCTGGGAGAGGCAGTAAGGGACTCTGGAGCACAGATAGTTTTCCCATCAATCCTCCCGGTCAAAGGGAAGATGTTTGAAAGGACCTGCTGAACCTGGCAAGTCAACAGATGGTTACAGGAGTGGTGCCACGGCCAGGGGTTTGGCTACTTGGAACATGGGACACCTGAGAAACCTGGTCTACTGGGGGCTGACTGGATCCATCTGTCAGAGAAGGGGAAGATCATCTTCAGTCACAGGCTTGCCAGCCTAGTGAAGAGGGCTTTAAACTGAAGTTGCTGGGGGAGGGCAATCTCAATCCATCCCACTCCTAACAGTGTGATGCCAGTGCCAACAACAGATGCCCAGAGCCTGGAGAAAGATCACACGTCAGCAGGAGAGCACCTGAAGAGCAGCACAAAGGAATTCCAGCCAGTAAGTCAGCCTCATCATGGGCCCAACTTAACTGTCCCTATGCAAATGCACGTAGCATGGGGAACAAACAAGAGGAGTTATAGATATGCACACCCCTGCAGGGCTATGACCTTATTGGCATCACAGAGCCATAGTGGGATGGCTCCTGTAACAGAGTGTTGAAGTAGAAGGTTACAGGCTCTTTAGGAAGGACAAGCAGGGGAGACGAGGAGGGAGCATCGCCCTCTCTGTCAATGAGCAGCTGGAGTGCGTGGAGCTCTGCCTGGTGATGGATGAGGAGCCAATTAAGTGCTTATGGGTCAGGATTAAAGGGAGGGCAGGGGCAGGTGACATTACAATGGAGGTCTGTTACCTGACCAGGAAGACCAAGCAGATGAGGCCCCTATAGACAGATAGGGGCAGCTTCATGCTCACAAGCCCTAGTCCTCACAGGGGACTTCAACCACTCTGATATCTGTTGGAGGGACAACACAGCAGGGCATAAGCAAGCCAGGAGGTTCCTGGAATGTGTTGATGACAGCTTCCTTCTCCAGGTGACAGAGGAGCCAACAAGGAGGTGTTGTGTTGGACCCTGTTCTCACCAACAAGGAAGGGCTGGTGGGAAATGTGAAGGTCAAGGGCAGCCTGGGATGCAGCAACCATGAGATGTTGGAGTTCAAGATCCTTAGGGCAGTGAGGAGGGCTCACAGAAAACTCACTACCCTGGACTTCAGAAGAGCAGAATTTGTCCTCTTCAAGGATCTGCTAAAAGCCCTGGAGGGAAGTGGGACCCAAGAAAGTGTGTTAATATTTAAGGATCACCTCCTCCAAGATCAGAGCTCAGGAGCAATGCATCCCAACGAAGAGGAAGTATGGCAAAAATGCCAGGAGACCTGCATGGATGAACAAGGAACTCCTGGGCAAACTCAAACACAAAAAGGAAGTCTACAGAGGGTGGAAGCAAGGACAGGTAGCCTGTGAAGAATTCAGAGAAATCGTTCAAGCAGCAGGGATCAGGTTAGGAAAGCTAAATCCCTGATAGAATTAAATGTGGCAAAGGATGTCAAGGGTAACAAGAACTTGTGTAGGTACATCGGTGACAAAAGGAAGACTAGGGAAAATGTGCCCTCTCCAGAAGGAAATGGGAGACCTGGTTACCTGCGATATGGAGAAGGCTGAGGTACTCAAGGACTTTTTTGCCTCACTGGCAAAAGTACACTGGCAAAAGTACCAGTTCATGCTTGATCTGCACCACCCAAGTTGCAGAACACAAAGGCAGGGACTGAGAGAATGAAGAACTGCCCACTGTAGGAGAAGATAAGGTTCAAGACCATCTAAGGAATATGAAGGTGCACAAGTCCATGAGACCCAATGACATGCATCCATGGGTCCTGAGGGACCTAGCAGATGAGGTTGCTAAGTCACTATCCATCATATTCGAGAAGCTGTGGCAATCTGGTGAAGTTCCTGCTGACTGCAAAACAGGAAATATAGCCCCCATTTTTAAAAACAGAAAAAAATGAAGATGCAGGGAACTACAGGCTGGTCAGTCTCACCTCTGTGCCAGCAGATCCTCCTGGAAACTATATTAAGGCACATGGAAAACAAGGAGGTGATTGGTGACAGACAACATGGCTTCACTAAGGATAAATTGTGCTTGACAAACTTGGTCTTGTCTGATGTGGTTACAGCATTGGTGGATAAAGGAAGAGCAATCAGTGTTACCTATCTGGACTTGTGCAAAGCCTTTGACACTGTCCCGCGTGACATTCTTATCTCTAAATTAGAGAGACATGAATTCGATGAAAGGACCACTCACTGGACAAGGAACTGGCTGGACGGTTGCACTTAAAGAGTTGTGGTCAATGGCTCAGTGTCCAAGTAGAGACCAGTGCTGAGTGGCATTATTCAGGGGTTGGTATTGGGACCAGTGTTGTTTAATATCTTTGTTGGAGACTTGGACAGTGGGGTTGAATGTACCCTCAGCAAGTTTGCCAGTGACACCTAGCTGTGTGGTGCAGTTGACATGTTGAAGGGAAGGGATGGTATCCAGAGGGACCTTGACAGGCTTGAAAGGTGGACCTGTGCAAAC
>VZTO01007857.1:56082-79239 GCA_013400615.1 Syrrhaptes paradoxus | reverse complement strand
CTAGCCAAGGGAAGAGAAAAGAGAGGCAAGGAGAGAGAGGAGAGGAGAGGAGAGGAGAGGAGAGGAGAGGAGAGGAGAGGACTCTGGGGAGACCTTATAGCAGCCTTCCAGCACTTAAAGGGGGACTACAGGAGAGATGGGGAGGCACTCTTTATCAGGGAGTGTAGCGATAGGACAAAGGGTAACTATTTTAAGCTGAAAGAAGGAAGATTTAGATTTTAGGAAGAAAGTTTGTACTGTTAGGGTGGTGAGACACAGGAACAGGTTGCCTTTCAAAAATCACTATTTGAAGCAGGGACCAGGGCACCTGAGAGTCCCGACTGTGGCTTGCAGGGAAACTTGGTGGTTTTCATTACCTTTAGCTAATCCTGTTGGAGAGAGTCTAGAAGAGAGCCACAAAATTGGTCAGAGGGCTGGAGCACTTCCCCTATGAGGACAGAGAGTTGGGGTTGCTCAGCCTGGAGAAAACAAGGCTCTGAGGAGACCTAGTAGCAGCCTTCCAGTACCTGAAGGGGGCCTACAGGAGAGATGGGGAGGCACTCTTTATCAGGGAGTGTAGTGAGTGGACAAGGGGTAATGTTTATAAGCTGAAAGAGGGCAGATTTAAATTAGACATTAGGAAGAAATTTTTCACTATGAGGGTGGTGAGGCACTGGAACAGGTTGCCCAGAGCAGCTGTGGATGCCCGATCTCTGGAGGTGTTCAAGGCCAGGCTGGATGAGGCTTTGAGCAACCTGGTCTAGTGGAGGGTGTCCCTGCCCATGGCAGGGGTTAGAAATAGGTGATCTTTAAGGTCCCTTCCAACACAAACCATTCTATGATTCTATGACATGATTCTATGATTTTGTAGGTGCTGCTGTGGCAGAAAGAAAGATTTGATGAATGAATTCACCTGATGANCCATCACATCAGGAGAGATATTAGAGCTGAGTGAGGCAGCCCAATCTGTTCCCCATATAAAAACCAGCGCAACTAAGAAAAGGCGATGGGTAAGAGCAGTAGGCGACTCTCTTCTGAGAGGTGCAGAGGCACCCATTTGCTGACCTGATCCACTTTCTAGAGAGGTGAGCTGCTTACTGGGTGCTCATGTCAGGGATCTCACTGATAGACTATCAAGCCTCACACAGTCCACTATTATCTGCTGCTGTTGTTTCATGTGGAGACCAGTGACACAGCAGTCTGGAGTACCAAGAAGGATTAGGGAGCCCTGGGAGAGGCAGTAAGGGACTCTGGAGCACAGATAGTTTTCCCATCAATCCTCCCGGTCAAAGGGAAGATGTTTGAAAGGACCTGCTGAACCTGGCAAGTCAACAGATGGTTACAGGAGTGGTGCCACGGCCAGGGGTTTGGCTACTTGGAACATGGGACACCNTGGAAGCAATAGAGCAAGTAACAGTTGAAAACCCAAAGTGCTGGAAGAGATGCTGCAGCAGACCCATGGCCCTTTGTGCTGGCTTGTGCCATGGAGCTCCATCAACAGGCCAGGTGGCTCCCGTACATTCTGCCAAAGACCTGAGAGGATGCACACTCCGCAGGAAACACAAGAATTGAAGGGATTTGTCAAAATTCTCAGATTATAAAGACTGCTATGATATAATACAAAACCACTGGAACAAACAGGGATTGAATTGGCATTCCTGCTTCACAAACTGTGCCAGCATTTTTAAGACGTGGCTGCCTGAACTTTAGCCCTGGTTGCAAACTTACATTTAACAATATTAATGTGTATGTTTCAGGCCAATAACAACAGCTTATGGGATAAAGAGGAGTATTTTTCCATGCAGATTATCTTGGTCTCCAGTGCAGCGCTAGGTATGTTTTTGTAGGAATGTAGCAACGGGTTAGCTTTCTAACCTCTATATATACATAGCTGCACAAGGTTTGTTTGCACATGTTTTTTTACAGCTTGCATGTTTAATCACTTAATAATTTATAGCTGTCATTAAATACTGCTTCTCTGTGTTTGAGAGGCTCCAGGAGAAAATGGAAGTGACTTGCAATGGTTCCATGTCTTTGCCTGGTGGGGAATGGAGAGGTTCAGATGTGTAGGTACTCCTCCATGTCTTTGTCACCTGCCCATGGGCGTCTACGGAGCCCACATTCTGACAGAGCAGGACAAGCAAGCAAGGGCACACAGTACTAAGCAATCTCCTGCTTCATCACATCTGATTAAACTTGGCCTTTTCCTTAAGCAAGACACGGCCTCCTGTCCCCTTCACAGGACTTGTGCACATTCCCATGCTGTTCTCCACAGGCTTGGGAAAGCAGCAGTCTGGCAAGATCTCACAGAGGTTAGAAGAGCATTTCATATAGGGAAAGAGTTAGGGTTGTTGTGAAAGTAATATTGCAGAAGGCAAATTTCAAATTTCTGGGTATTGGGAGATTTAAGTCAAATATACTGCAAGTCTTTAAGAACTGACTTCATGTTCTGGAAAGTAGGAGGAACCACTAATCTCCTTACCTTCCTAGTAATTAATTTTTTGGATTCTACAAAGATGTGGCAGCAGTGCTGCTTTTGCCATGCAGTCTGATGGCTCCCATCAAACCAGCCATCACATCCCAGTGACACCCACATCAACTGGGGCAGGCAGAGGGCTGGGAAATGGCACTGTGGGCATGCAGAGCAGCTGCCCAAAACCTACACACATGCGCACCTTTCCCTCGCTCACGCTTCTCCTTGGCTTCTCCAGGTGCTGCTGATGCCAACAGCAAACTGCTGTACAGGAGAGCATTGGTGTGTCCAGAGGGCAACACTCACTTCTGTAAGTTGCTCTGGGAAGGCTTGCTCTGGGGAAGGAGGGAGGAAGGCAAACAAAGGCAGTCCCAGAAGTGAGCTTGCTCAGGAACAGGCAAGTGTATGGCTCTGCCAGTGCTATGCCCAAATACACTGCAGACGTGAATGAGCCCCATGGGAGTTCACTGCTGGGTCAGTGTCCCTCAGTGAGGGGTCTCTGAAGAAATGCTAAATGCCAAGTCCTTTGAAACAGAGGCAGTGAAGCATTTGGACTGTGATGACATACTTGAAGACTGGTGCAAGGTCAGAGAGCCTATTTGTGGAGGGTTTGATGGTTAGTTTTTTCCTTGCTATTCACTGTGGAAGTTGTGAGTCTGGCAAACACTGTAAGCAGCTCTCTTTCTGTGGTCTACATCTCAGGGAACCTTTGACAGAAGAACTCCTCATTTCCACCAAACAAACCTGCTGCAGCAAATTGGTATTTGGGCTTATTAGGAATGGGCAGGTTGAATGTTTTAGAGCAATCTGGATATAAAAAGCAGCTGCATATGTGTGTGGCGCAGGCAATATCTACAGAACATTCTGTGTCAAGTGACCCCACACTAAATTTATCCTCTGTTCCTGCTAAGGCATAGCAACTTTCAGAATAGCTCGAGCATGTGTGTGGGTTTCAGAGCCCATTGAAACATTGGCTCTGAGAACAGCAGTTTTGCTGCCAAGGTTGAAGTGTGACAAGAAACCCTTCCAGCTTGCAGGTGGAAAGCTAGCAGTGCTGCAGTTCATGTCCCCAGAGGCTCCAGCAGCACCCTGCCTGTCCATAAAACGTGTCCTGCTGTGTGTGCAGTCCTAATTTCCTTTATCTTGTCACCTTAATCCTAAAACATCTGTACCCCCATTACTTTTTTCAGTATTACCTCCCTAAGAGTCCTTGGATGTCAACTACCGTACCATGCCAAGCACCATACTGCCAGTAGATGACCTGATAACAGCTTGGAGAGAATCAGAGCCACAGTGCCATGTCCAGGTGCGTGTGACCAGTAAATAAAGTACTGTTTTGGACAGCATATGACTTTTTAAAGAAGGAGTTGCATCCTAGGAGTTCCTTGCTCAAATTACCTCAAATTTGGCCTCTGCTCCATACTTGGAGAGAAATTTTCAAGGGAATTCAGCTATTCAGATGAATTGTTTGGGTATGTCCACATTGCACAAGGCAATGTACTGCAAAGCTCCTTGGTCTAACACTGGATAAGCTGTCTCACAAAGCAGAAACAGCACAGCTGCCCCAGACAGAAGTGTTGCCAATATTTCAACTTATTACCATACACACTGTGTCATTAGCATGAAGGTTGAGTCGGAGCTTGCTCAGGACCCAGAGAGGCACCATACTGCCCTGTACAGACATGCCTTCAGAATACAGACAATGCCGTTAAATAATATGCTAACCTTGTTTTTAGCCTGATTTCCTAAGGAAACTAGATTTCTCTAACAACAGTGTTTATACCTGTCAATTCCACATCCCTCTCAAAAGTTTTTAAACCTATTGGCTTCTCTACCAGCTAAACTGTATTGAGATGGAGGCAATGTGTAATGGCACTAGGTGGCTATGTAAAAGGAAGGAAATCTGCATGGATATTCTTGCTGAGGTAAGGTGTGAGCTCACCTTCAGTGCTGGAGAGCAGGAAGGGTGTATGTGAGAGACACCCAGAAAACCAGGCTGGCGGTGCACCAGGATGTCTCAGGATGGAGACAGTGAAGGTCAGCCCTGGACAGCAGAAGTGGGGAGCTTTGAGCAAACCCTTCTCCCACACTTTTTTTCAGCATCCAGTTGAACCGCTTAAGGTAACAACATTAAAACATGTGGGTTTTTCAGTACTTGCCTTGAAAAGCAGTTGTGTTTTTCACATTGCTCTCAAACGGTGGAGCAAAGTTGGGAGAGTCCTGTTCCCCAGCTGCCATTGCAGGTTGCTTGGTGTCTCTGGTCCTCATGCTACAGCAGCCAGGCCCTGGCTCTGGGGGGACCTGCACTCGTGCACAAAACTTGAACAGAACAAACAAAATGAAGGGCTTGAGGAAGGAGGAATGGAATGTCAGTTTTCTATAATTGTGCACACATTGATATAGAAAGAAGGGTTTAGTCTGGACCAATTACAAGTGCCCAGGCCTCTCCTGCCAGGCTGGATCAGGATTTCTGCACTGGAGCAGGAAAGGTTGGGTTGTCTCTGGCAGCTGCTTCAGAAAAAGTCCAGAGAAATTCCTACTGGCTGCTTCTAACAGCATCCTAGTAAGGGAGAGACCCAGAGCATGGGGAAGCAGGGCCAGCTTGGCACAAACCAACATGACTCTGGCTAGATTCATTAGCCTGACTTCAGCACCTCTCGGATTGGTACAGTTGCTGCTCAGTTCAAAGGCACGCCTCTGCAGCTGCAAATAGGCACCCTCAGGCCCCAGAAAGATGGATAGAGAAAAATAGGAGTGTAATTGATGCCACATCTTCTTATCTTCTCTTATTGCCGCCAGGATGCAAATTAGTCATAGCCTTAGTAAGTGATTACATAAGCATCATATTAATTTTGTTCATATTTCCCCAAAGAAATCAGCAAGTTGTTAGAACAACTTGGGCTCACAGATTTATTTTCCAGGCATCATGGACTATTGGCAACTGGGGTGAAGTAATTTATAATTTCAGAACAAANCTGCTGTGTGTGCAGTCCTAATTTCCTTTATCTTGTCACCTTAATCCTAAAACATCTGTACCCCCATTACTTTTTTCAGTATTACCTCCCTAAGAGTCCTTGGATGTCAACTACCGTACCATGCCAAGCACCATACTGCCAGTAGATGACCTGATAACAGCTTGGAGAGAATCAGAGCCACAGTGCCATGTCCAGGTGCGTGTGACCAGTAAATAAAGTACTGTTTTGGACAGCATATGACTTTTTAAAGAAGGAGTTGCATCCTAGGAGTTCCTTGCTCAAATTACCTCAAATTTGGCCTCTGCTCCATACTTGGAGAGAAATTTTCAAGGGAATTCAGCTATTCAGATGAATTGTTTGGGTATGTCCACATTGCACAAGGCAATGTACTGCAAAGCTCCTTGGTCTAACACTGGATAAGCTGTCTCACAAAGCAGAAACAGCACAGCTGCCCCAGACAGAAGTGTTGCCAATATTTCAACTTATTACCATACACACTGTGTCATTAGCATGAAGGTTGAGTCGGAGCTTGCTCAGGACCCAGAGAGGCACCATACTGCCCTGTACAGACATGCCTTCAGAATACAGACAATGCCGTTAAATAATATGCTAACCTTGTTTTTAGCCTGATTTCCTAAGGAAACTAGATTTCTCTAACAACAGTGTTTATACCTGTCAATTCCACATCCCTCTCAAAAGTTTTTAAACCTATTGGCTTCTCTACCAGCTAAACTGTATTGAGATGGAGGCAATGTGTAATGGCACTAGGTGGCTATGTAAAAGGAAGGAAATCTGCATGGATATTCTTGCTGAGGTAAGGTGTGAGCTCACCTTCAGTGCTGGAGAGCAGGAAGGGTGTATGTGAGAGACACCCAGAAAACCAGGCTGGCGGTGCACCAGGATGTCTCAGGATGGAGACAGTGAAGGTCAGCCCTGGACAGCAGAAGTGGGGAGCTTTGAGCAAACCCTTCTCCCACACTTTTTTTCAGCATCCAGTTGAACCGCTTAAGGTAACAACATTAAAACATGTGGGTTTTTCAGTACTTGCCTTGAAAAGCAGTTGTGTTTTTCACATTGCTCTCAAACGGTGGAGCAAAGTTGGGAGAGTCCTGTTCCCCAGCTGCCATTGCAGGTTGCTTGGTGTCTCTGGTCCTCATGCTACAGCAGCCAGGCCCTGGCTCTGGGGGGACCTGCACTCGTGCACAAAACTTGAACAGAACAAACAAAATGAAGGGCTTGAGGAAGGAGGAATGGAATGTCAGTTTTCTATAATTGTGCACACATTGATATAGAAAGAAGGGTTTAGTCTGGACCAATTACAAGTGCCCAGGCCTCTCCTGCCAGGCTGGATCAGGATTTCTGCACTGGAGCAGAAAAGGTTGGGTTGTCTCTGGCAGCTGCTTCAGAAAAAGTCCAGAGAAATTCCTACTGGCTGCTTCTAACAGCATCCTAGTAAGGGAGAGACCCAGAGCATGGGGAAGCAGGGCCAGCTTGGCACAAACCAACATGACTCTGGCTAGATTCATTAGCCTGACTTCAGCACCTCTCGGATTGGTACAGTTGCTGCTCAGTTCAAAGGCACGCCTCTGCAGCTGCAAATAGGCACCCTCAGGCCCCAGAAAGATGGATAGAGAAAAATAGGAGTGTAATTGATGCCACATCTTCTTATCTTCTCTTATTGCCGCCAGGATGCAAATTAGTCATAGCCTTAGTAAGTGATTACATAAGCATCATATTAATTTTGTTCATATTTCCCCAAAGAAATCAGCAAGTTGTTAGAACAACTTGGGCTCACAGATTTATTTTCCAGGCATCATGGACTATTGGCAACTGGGGTGAAGTAATTTATAATTTCAGAACAAAGATAATCTGGTTAATAAACCAAATTTCTCCCACAAGAAAGAGGCAACAGTAAGCAAATAGGCAGTGACAATCAAAAGACACAGGAGGGTTTGGAGGAGAAAGCAAATTTGGTTCAGCCCATTGTTTTTTGCGTTGCCTGAAGATTCATTTGTTCCCGTCCAGAATATTTTTTTATGCAAATCATTATTCAAAGACAGAGGGACACACTGCACATTCACAGATGGAAAAGGTCTTGAGGGAGTTCAGTATGCAAATACCTAATCCCCTCAGTCCTCTGAGCTTTTAACAGCCCCAGAGGGCCCATCAGGTTGCACACCTCCTACTGACTAACGCCTCGTGCAACCCTTGCTGGACACAAGAGTGTTTCACCTGAATGAAAAATACATTCAATGAGAGAATTTGCTGCTGTGTCCCTTTTCTGAGTGCAACAATATGAGAGAGAGAAGGAGTTTTGGAGGGCGTGTGAAATAGCACAGCTTAGAATAACTTGAAGTGTGCCAGTGAAGTAGATCTACAGGGCCTTTGGCCAGCCCTGACTCCTCTCCTCCTCATTGTTAAGTGCTCTCCTGGGAAGAAGTGGCTCCTTGAATTCCTGTTTGAGCTGAGACAGGACCTGCCTGATGCCTCTTCAAGAACTGGGCTTTTCCTGGCTGCAAACCTGGGACCCAGAACTCGTAGAACCCTAACATTTATAATACTTGCCTTAAACCTGGGAGCAGGAACAGAGCTCATTCTGTAAGTAAAGTGAAATTCTTTTATCTTCCCAAAGAATATTCTCAGCCATGAGCACTCTGGGGACAAGCTGATAAATACCAGGAATCTCAAGCTGACAGTTTTATTATTTGTTTCTTGCAGCAGCCAGCCTAACACTGGTGATGAAAGACAATGCCTGAGCACAGGACTGCCAAAGGTGTCCAGTACACAGACCCTTGCCTGTAAGCACTAGGCCAATACAAACTCACACAAGCTCCTCTCTCCCCCCTGCAGAATTTATCACCCTTGGGCACATTGCAGTTCCCCCATGGAGACAACCACCTGCAACAGACCTGACAAGGCCCCTGCGTAGGACACAGCTGAGTGCACGGTAGCTCTGCTGATGAAATACCCTTTACCATGGGGTCCGTGGTGAAGAGGACAGCAGGTAGCCAGCAGCTATCAGCTTCATCTGCCCACTCTTAGGGAGATGTTTGTCCAGCAAGCTTCTCCAGGGGTGCCCAATCCTTCCCAATGTCTTCCCTCATCTGCTTTTCAGGCTATCAGCAATGCTTCTGCAACTACCTCACACGCCTCAGGCAATAGTTGTCCTACTAGGGGCACTGGGAGAGAGCAGGACAGAACAGATTATTCTAAAAATGATGAGGAATGTAACTTTCCCCAGGTTTTACACCTGGAGAGTGCCCAGGGAGAGTCAGGCACCTAAAAAACAGAGCTAAACAACTAGTAAGAGTATGCTTTGCAGCCTTTTTTGACTGCTGGTTGCCCTCTCCCTCCCCTCAGGGCTGTCCCCAGGGTTTCTCTTCAGGTGACACAAAAATTACAAAGTAAAAGAAAAATGGGGGTGTAAAAAAAGCCCTCTCAAATTAAGCAACCGGAAGAAAATGTGCTTCTCTGTTGTTCAGTGGCCATCAGTCAGCACTTGCTTAGAACCAGAGAAACTGCAGCCAGGTCTCTCCTCAGCTTGGTGGGGTTCACCCCAGAAGCCCCCTGCGAGGCATCATCCCACACCAATGTGTTCAAGAGAGCTGTGGCTTCCTCCCCCCACAGGCCTTCTGCTTTGGGTCAACACATATTTGCTGGACTACAGAGAGAGAGGACATTATTCATGCCCATGACATCTCCCTCTCCTTCAATGTCATTCCAAAAGAGCATCAAAAGAAGAGGATGGTGCAAACAAATCAACACCTATACATACCCGCTAGCACTGTATGACACAGCACCCAGGCTGCCTGCACACCAGGTCCCTGTCTTCCCAAGTGTAGTTTCCAGCAGGAGTGCCCCAAGCCCTCCCTTCTTTCAGGGTGCCACCAGCAAGCACTGGGTGTGATGCAGGTATATGTGCTTTCCCTCATGCTTTCTGGGGGACATCATCCAGTGGGAACCTGCTGCACTAAGCCCCATGAGAAAGGATGTGGTGTAGTGGGTGCAACACTGTCTGGGCTGGGGCAGAGCCACCTGGGACAGAGCCACCCATGGCAGAGGACAACCCTGTGCCAAGAAACGGAAAATGCCCCTGGGCTCCAGAGAGACCCCTAGCTCAGAGGAGGGTTTGTGCATTGAAATGTCAGACCTGGGAGCCACCTTTGGCAGCCAGGAGCTTCATCCTTCTTCAGATGAGGCAACCATTCACTGCAGATTTATTTGAGAATGTGATATTTCTTACAAACTGTCTTGTGGCCATCAACTGGAGGCAACACCACCACTGCTAGCTTTAGCTGCATGTGATCCATGTGCAGGATTTCAGGTACTAAACAGCTATAGATGGATACAGTAAGAAGTACTTCTACGCTGGTGAGACGATGAGTGTAGCAGTCCAGCTAACTCATCTTCTCTTTAATTTTTCTTTACTTGGTGCCCAAGTTACTTTAACAGTCAAAACTATATTCTGTGGAGCTAGAGTGATTTCTACATTTAATTAAGAGCCACAATAGACCTCCTAGAGCATGGTTGGCCTCTGTCTGTGTTGAATGGTTTCAGTCCCTCCTCTCCACTTGTCTGAGGAGTTTAAATTCTGAGACATTTAAGGCCTAATCCAGCAAAGCACTTTGGCATGTGCTTACCCCTAACAGCACGAAAAGTTCTGCTGGAACCAGTAATTAAAGAAGCCAATGTGATATTTGTTTTATTGAAGAGATATTTAGTTCATGCAGTTGGAGAAAGCAACAATTCAAAGAGCTATAAACTTTCACTCTGAATGTCTAGATTGTATTACAGTAACATTTGTATCTGTATACTTTAGCGGCACCAGCCATCTTGCCACACACACCTGCAATTCAGAGGTTAGCTACATCTAGTATGCTTCGGGGCAAGAGGAAGTTGTTTAAAATGCCTGAAGCAGTTTCATTAGCATAAGATAGTCTCTTCCACTTTATCATATTTACTGTGGTTGCTGTACAGTGAAGCAGTTCCGAAGCAGCTGCTTTTCATTGATAGGTGAATTGTCTCCCTTAAATTATGGAGAGATGATGGACTATATATAAGCACCCTTTCAATTATATTTTTAAAGAGCAGGAGTACAACATATTCTTAAATAACTGCTAACCTCCAGCCAACTGGATTTCTTTGCAATTTTGTAAGAATGATGATTTGTTTCCAAGCCGAGATTTGATATACTGAGTTCCAGCCCAGAGCACAATTTTGAAGCCAAGCTCAAACTTCCTGCAAATGGAAATTCATTATGGAACATAAACAAGTCTTTAACCATGACAGGGAGAATAGAAACAAGAGGTGAAATCATTCTGCTGTGATAAGAATAATTTTTCTCTGCATTTGAATCATTGTTCTAGACTGAACATGTGAAAGGAATCAGGTTAGCCTTAGCTTCCCTGCCTTACATTTGGACAAATAGTAAAAGTTAACAGAAGGTAGACTAAAATTAGCTCATATAGCCATATGATAACCCAGAAATAAAAACCACAGGCCTGTCTATTACAATTTAAATCTAAACCAGAAAGTAATGAGATTAGACCTAAAATGGTTCCTATTGCATTAACTGCAGGTCTGTCTGCTATGCTTGCCCACCTGTCAACTGCTTCTCCATCCTCTGGATGAAATCCTTCCCTGATCTCACCTCCTCCAGGGTCACAGTTCCCAAATTTTACCTGCAGGCTTTCACAGTCTTGCAAAGACTCAGCCCTCTGTCTGGCAAAGGCACTGACTTCCCAGCTGCCATGCAGGTGCTGGGCAAGACATACCCCCCTCCCCAGCAACTCTGACCAGCACTGCAGCTTCCAGTTCAGCATGCTATCCTGGCTTTGTCCAAGGGACACCCTCAGGCAATTCCTTCAGCAGCAAGACAGTGAGCTTCCTCATTGGAGCATGCTGAGATGTTGATTGCAGGACTCTGCCTCTCTCCATCGGGCACAGCAGGAGCCTAGGCAGATGCCACCTTCCCACAGGTCACATATCTCCAGAGACAGGGCACACTGCCTCCAATGGCTTTGGATGCAGGAACAGGACAACAGGTTCAACTGCAGGGACCAGAAAACTTCCTGTCTTTGACACAAGTAGGGGGAATTCATGATTTCTGAATTCCAGCTTTACAGAGGTAACCAGGTATCAACAGCTTTGTCCTGAAGATACAGACAGGAAGACTGAAAATTACTCTACTGTCATGGGGCAGTAAGACTTTCTTCGGTATATATGTGCCTGTGTTTGTTTACTTAGACTCCAACAGCAAGCTGGGCCAAGACACAAGCACAAGATGGCCTGCAGAGGTGGCCTGCCACTGCTGTCAGCAGTGGGCATGGCACTGTGACAGTGTCCTGGACCAGTGCAGCCCCCAGCAACAAAGGGGCTGCAACTCCAGACATGACTATGTCCCAGCACTGCCCATCACCTGGTCCGTGGTACCAGGACATGGGCAAGGGTCGAGTACCAGGAATATCTAACACCCGATTGGAGCCTGCTACAATATTTACTGGTCAGTGTCCACCCAGCTCCCTTCACATCCACCTTGACATGCTTTGGTGGCAAAAAACAGGGTCTAACATAGCTTTTGTTCCTAGCAGGGAAGTGAGCAGCAGTCAGACAGGAAGGCATGCTTGCAGACCCAGACCAGAGCACTCCAGCTGCCTGCACTCACTTTTACCCACTCATCCTCCCACAGATCAGAAAGAATAGTTCCTGATCATATTGCACATGTGGGTTTCCTTCCCCTGATAAAAAATGCTTCAATTTTCAGCACAAATAATGCTTTAAAACTCCTCATCCAGTCATATAAAAGGCAGGCTCCTGCATCCCTGCATTTGTGAACAGTTAGTTCATTCCTCAACAACAGCCAACAGGACTGTTGCGTGTCCAGCAGGGTTCATCTTTAGGGTTGTGAACATTGAACTCAGATATCTTTTTGTTAGGTAGCCTAGAGCTAAGGGTGCCTGAGGGGTATTAGAGCAACAGACAATAGGACACCCCCAATTCTGTGTTTCCCTTCTAGTCTCAGTCCACTGGGCCTCACATGGGATTCTCAGTCCCTACTGGCTTTCTCTGTTGGGTCCTTTTCCTTCAGGGTCATGACCATACTTCGAAGGAGACACTTCTGGATACTTGCTATGTGCAGATTTGGTGATGTCAGTTCAGAAATATCTGGAGCTCTAACTCTCTGTAAGATACAGCACCTTCAGCTCGCCAGAAACCACCGTTCGGGCGTGCAGGTAATGCAACGCTTCAAGCACTAGAGAAAAGCAGGGCCAAGGAGAAGATATGCAGGTCTCTAGGAGACCTTACAGGGCCCCAGGGAGGTAGGATGGCCAGGCACACCCTCTGGAGCTGTAAGAGTCACGAAGACATGTTCAGGAGGAAAGGGACCCACATAGTACTCAGTAGTCATGATCCAGGAGCCCATGGAACATTTCACCATTTATCTGGATGGGAGAGGGATGGACACCTGCTCAAAGTGTTGCAAAAATAGCCAGTCTTGCCTAATAGCCTCCAGTTCATGCTCTCCTGATTTACCCTCTGTCTCTTCCCTCATAGATGCTCCTCATGCATGTCCTTAAGAATCAGTATGATATGTGCACTGCAGAGTTGCAGTCCCAAAACTTCCTCCAGACCTGTGAAAAGGCTTCTCCTCAGGCAAGCAGTGCTCAACAGGCCTCTGCAGCTGCATGAAGCCTGGTTGCACTTGTGTCTTCCTCTTCAGCTTGCCTTTCTGACAACCAAACAATTTCACCCCCTCGCAGACACATGGAGGCATGAAGATGGTATGATCCAGACCCAGAGATTGTGGTTGTTTCAGAGTAGCCAGAATGTTGGCACCTCTGTAATGCTCTGGGGGCTGAGGATTTCATACGCCATTGCTGTAGAGGGTTTTGACCTTCCTTTTGTTCTGTTCTGGTTGAGTTATTTGCTTTTTTTGACACATGGTTAAACATTTTCCTTTCATGACTTGCTGCACACTTTTTGTTCAAAACCTGAAAAATCTTGTTTGCCCCACTCAGGGAGGGCACGAAGCACTGCGATAATCTTGTCACTTATTTCCCCAGTATATCTGAGGAATGTCAGTGACTTAAATACATCTGCGCCTTGCTGACTGCCTGAAAACCATGCAGCTTGGCCAAATATCAATTTTACAGCTATGTATACCTCCTGGACAACAACCCCTATTACCGATTTGTCAATTTGGAGTTGGTTGATGATCAAGCACAGACACCATGAGGAGATGTATGCTCCAGTCCATGTCTTCTCCACGTTCAATGCATAAATAGGGTGAGATCAGCACATTTGTCCAAGGATTTTATGATCCTCTTTTGGTGCACAATCACCTCCTCTGTCTTTCTAATGGACCCAGAACAGTGCTGACAGTGCAAAGAAACCAGATTCCCAAGCATGTCATCATCCTTGCTTTCCAGCAGAGCTGGGCCACGCAGGGTAAGTTGATGGGCACCATCATTGCACCCAGTCTGCTGCAGTGCACGCAGCTGACGTTCAAAACGTATCCTGCGTCACAGCAGGAGGTATGTTAAAACATAGTACCTCTTATTGTCTTGTGTAGTATCAGTGTTTGAATGTTGGTGAACATTCATGTTACTGGGCTGGCCACTCAGTGACTTTTTGGAAAACCCCTGCGGGTTAACACTGGAGAGAGGAGGCCCAGGTTTCCAGACCAGTTAATTGTGCTGTATCTTTGTGTCCTGCAACACCCTGACAGGCCTGCCATGGGTCTGGAGTTCACAGATCAAATGAATCCCTGGTGTGAGTTTGCTTGGAAGAAGGCAATGCTACCAATTTCTGTGTTAGCACTTCATTTATTTCAAATTTACAACATATCTTTGTGGACAGTCATGTTTGCTGATCATCTGTTTCATACCTGTGGACACTGTTTTTATTTATACAAAAGCTGCTTATGATAAACTAGGAAATGTCTGTATTACCTTGTGGGAGATGGAACGTGTTGAAGCATGTCTGATTCTGATGCTTATGTGCTGTGGATCAAAGACTGCTGCTAACAGAACTAAGCAAGAAAGGCAGTACATGAGTCTGCATAAGGAGCACCCATAGCAGACAGCAAGAAGCAAGATTATAGCCTTGAGCCTCTCCTCACCAGCAGTGAGGAGAGAGGGATAAAAGAAAAGTCAAAAATACCACAGACCTGCTCATGTGGAAAGGGAGGAGGACTGAACACACCAGGAGAGGCTGTCCAGAGAGTGCTGGCCAAAACAGGCAGGTTGGCAAAGGAGGACACAGCTCGCAGAAGCAGGTGCTGTAGGCTGCTGGGGCTGCTCCTCCTGGCTGGTGGTGGGGCTGGACAGGAGTTATGGATACCTGAGGTGCTCAGCACTGGGGCCCGGCTCTGGAGCAAAGGCTACATTTGGGCCACCAGCTGAGGTGTCATGGGGGCATCACATGAGCATTGGACCCACAAACCCCGCAATCTCTCCCACCTCCCAAGTCAGATAACTACTTGTACCTCAGCTGAGTAGTTTAAAGAGGCTTCACTGTGACACTTACATGGGTGCTTCTAGGAAGTCCTCTTCAGGCTAGCAGTGCAAGGAGCTTGTGTCCTGCATGCACTGGCAGCAGATCAGAGCTGATCAGTACCCTCTGCACTGCACCACTCTTCTTTCCAACCAGTGCAAGGAAACAGCTGTCCCTAAGGCACTATCAGCAGTGTAAGCAATAGTTCAGGGTGCTTAAAAGGGCACTTTTCAGATTCCTTAGTATGACTGAGCCCCTGGATATATAAGAGCTGGGGTAAGCCTGACTGCTCTCTGCTATGTCCTTGTGCAGAAGAACATAAACATGCAAATACCTGCTGGAGTATTGAAAAGGCAGAAACCATCACCCAGAGCAGCGCACCATCTGGATGTGCCTCAGTTCCCAAAGTTCGTGCCCTGATCTGCAGTATGTGGAAACCATTAGGTAGATTGGAAAGGGAAGAGAAGGAAGTCTTCCTGTGATGGGATACCCGAGGTGCACACCTGGACCCCAAACCTGGGACATGCTCTTACCCGCTGGTGTAAAGACCTAGAAATACAGATTGCCTGCAAATTCAGTAGGTAGCAATTTCACACTTGGTAAGTGCTAGGTAATAGAGAAATGATGGTTAATGTATTCCCCAGTCAGATCCTCTACGAGTCACGGGAAAGTGGTCTGTGGGGGAGCTGTGACTGTAAGAGGGAGGGTTTGGATGTCTCTGCTCTGCCGGGTCCAGAGATACAAGGAAAATCAGCCATTCTCCACATGAAACTGCCAGGTCTGATCCAGACCCTGGTCCAACCTGAAGGTTGCAGCAAGTGCTGCAGCCCCCAGCAGGGTTGCACTGCCCAAAGCCAGAGCTCAGTCAGTATAGTCAGCTGGTGCCTGCACAGCATGGACACCAAGGCTACTTTGATTGTTTGAAAGAGTGCAAGAAAAAGTTGCTGTTTACAAATGGCCCCATCAATTCTGCTGTCTGGCATGGAGGGCAATACTGAACAGCATATTTCCTACACACTGGCATAGGAAATATAGCTCATGGAATGTTGTTGCTGATGGGCTTTGTTCTGGGGTAGGGGGAGAAAAGCAAAGTCACCCCTAACGACCACAGCAGGAGGGGGAAGAGAGGCCAGTGCTGTCTAGAAGAAGTTAAAAAGGAGAGGGATGCCAGCCAATGTGGCTAAACAGCTGCCATCTCTCACCCCACTCCTTGTCACTCAGGGCTTCACCCTCAGTAGGAATTAAGCTGAAAGCCAGCCCACACTGCCTCAATGCCGTGGTTCTCTACCTCTAATATCTCCATCGATATGCCTTTCTGAAATGCAAATCACACGGCTCTTAAAGCAAGTTCCTTGATTTTCTTAAGTGTGTTTAGTGCATGACTCTTAAATCGTAGACTTGTGCACTCGCAAATAACTTTCAACACAATTACTGGGTGCAAATGAGGATTTAGTCTTCAAATGATCAATTACTTGATTGCAGCAAATCACGCTGGTAGATGTCTGTGTAATCTCACTTGAATCCACAAGGATTTACAGGTCAAATTATTGGACATATTAAAATTATAGCATGCAAAATAGGAAACAAAGTAAAGGATGCTTTAAAAATTTGAGATAGCATTTTGTGGGCCGTAAACCAAGTCTGCTAACCTCTTCACTCCTACATATAGGAGCTACTACTATAGATCATTAAAATACTGGTTAATACCTAGATTTCTCTGTCTTTGCACTTCTTCCTCCGTAAGCGTGCAAACTAACAATGTTGCATTGTTATGTAAAATTGTCTGTACTTTTTTCTGGTTTTAATGCAATTGTTGTCTATGAAGCAAGTGATATTTACTAGACTATGACTGTCTCTCAGCTAAAGCTTTTCTTTTGTACATGTTCCTTGAGCACATTGCATCCCCAAGCACTTACACAAACCCACAAGTGATAAAGCACCACATGTTTCAGCTTGCAGATACATACTTATCTTATGCATACCAGCAATGAACCAAACAACCCTTAAAAACTCTCTCAAGAAATACCATTTTTTATTCATTGCTAGATCAAAAATATCTCAAGTGCAATAATTAAAAAAAAGAGATGTGTTTCTTTGACAAATACCTTTTGCTCAGGAGGTTATTCTGATAGTGAATATGCAAGACTCAAAGCACCATTTCCCATGCCCTGAGCTGAAGCACGAGTGAGACTTCACAGTTACAGGCCTTACAGAATAATCTTTTTGGAAGAACCTAGTTGCCTCAGCGCTGTGCCTTGCCGATTGTTTATGCTGGAGTGTCTTGGCTGAACAGAGGTCTCTGTTTCTTTTAAAAACCACAGTAGCATACAGGAAAATCAAATCTTCTGAGTGAGGAATGGCTTATGAAAGGATAGCAATTACTTCTCTCCAAAACATTTTTTTTGGGGGAAAAAAGCCACAAGGTCAGAAGTTTACCTCCAAGTACAGCTTTTTGGCCAAGCACAGAGCAGATTTGACTCACAGGGATTATCACATTATGTGGTGTGTCAGTGCCAAACCCAGGAACAATGCCACACCAGTCTGACTCCTACCCTCGGTGCTGCAGGAGGAGCTGAGCCCTCCATGCAGAGGAAGAAACTGACACACTCAGGAGCACGCTGTTCAGCATCGCCCCTGCAGCAGGAGCTTGCAGAGACCTCAAGGGCTATTAGGCATAACTATTAGGAGGTATTTACAGAAAATAGGGTGTAAGTGTGCAGCTGAGACTCCTCTTAACGTAGCAGCTCTCTGTAAACAGCTGGCTAGGAGGGACCTTGTCATCTTGCAGCCATAGTAAGTAGCACAGAGAAAGCCCTACCTGCAACCATGGAAATCTTTGTTTACTGATTGCAAAGAACAGGAGGGACATGCAGTCACTCTGAGCATCCCTCTCACCTTTGAACAACCATGCTGACTATAGTGCAATGCAAAGGTAAACAAAATTTCATTTTTTTCCTATCAGTTAAACTAACCAAGTACCCTAAGCAGTGTAGCAGCATGTCCTGCATCAATTCCAGTGAGCAAGCAAGCAGCTTCCCTGATTGTTTACCAATCCAGCTTTCTCAAAAATGCTGCCCTCTCAAACAACTTTCTGCAAGGAATTATTCTGCAGAAAACTTACCATTAAAAGAAAAGACATCATGTGGGTGTGATTGATCATTCAGAAGATATTTGTAACTGTCCCACTAGAGGCTTGTGCTGTTGAACTCAAGACCTTAAGCAATCCTAGCTCTAGAGATTGTGTAGAAAGATGGCAATAATGCACCTCTGCCAATGTTTAATATTTTTGTAATTATGTGAGGCGGCAAAATTACTTTGTTTCACACTTGCCTTCGGCTTCCATATGAGCCTAAGGATCTTCCTTGGCCTGGATAATGCAGCCATTCCCAGGTGAACAGAGCTTCTGCTCTACACAAAGGTGTTCACACTCCCTCTCCCTCCATGTATACATATTTGTAAAATACACAGTCACGTTGTTGCATCATTGCTTTCTGGTCCTCTGCTGTGACACCTCAGCTGGTACTATGACCTCAGAAGACAGAAGCAACTCCCTGAGGTGGTCTCATCTGCTCTGAGCACAGGTCAGTATTTTGATGAAATTATCTTCAGCCCTCTGAATGCTTATGCTTAATGATCACTCTGGCTTCCTCTGTTTTCAGTGCAAAAGAGACCGCATTTTTATATCAGGAGAGCTAACTCACAATAAAATATGATCCATTAGCCATTTTCCTATTATAACTAGTCCAACAAAAACTAAGAGCACTCATGAATTTGCCATGAACTCCTACAATAAGGACGTGATGCAGTGCTGGAAGTGATTGCCTAGAGACACTCTTGAACCTCCATCCTTGTAGGTTTTCAAGGATCAACTAGACAAAGCTGTGGCTGGCCTGGTCTAGCATTGGACCACACTCCCATTAGAGTTTTAACTGGTTGATCTCCAGAGATTCCTTCCAAGTAATATGTCTAAGCTCTATGAATTTATGTGTATGGAAAAGCAGGAACTACATGTACATTGTCTCTAGAAGTATCTATTGGTTATCTTGACATAAAAGCATTTATTTTCGGCCGAGACAGTCTTGGGTTAGAATGATCAACCATGTTAAAAGAGTGGTGGCAGTAGATGCCCTGTTAACAAAGCAAGATGGTGAATGAATAATTTCACCATCTTTGTAATCCTGTTCTGTCTATGGAGATATTTGATTGATTTCTAATGACTTTTTTATCAGCTTAGGTGAAATAAATTATAAGCAGGAAACCTCAATAGGAACCTCACCAATAAAGCAGGAAGAGATGCAAGTGTACGTCTTGGTTTTGCAAATGAATTTAGCTTGATTTATTGTATATGAAAAGTGGGGGCAAAGGAAACGTAGAAACTGGCCATTTCCATTAAGAGCTACCCGGGTCTGAACAAGGCATCGATCCACATCAGCCATGGGCAAGCACAGTCTTCCTCAAAGCAGCATGTCTTCCCATGCCTGTCCCATGCCAGGCTGACATGCTGGGCAGCTCTGTCTGGAGGGGAGGGCTGCCATACAAAGACAGTGCCCATGGACACTTTTTCTGTTTTCACAAAAAAAACACAGATAAGTCATCTCAGACTCCTTTCACATGAACTTGTCCTTGTCTACAGCTGAAACCATTATTGGAGATAAGATACCGAGAAAAAAACCGAATGAAGGATGCTTCGAAAGGGTAGGGGTTTGGAAAATAATTTGCAAAAAAATCCCGCCAGGTAGGCTTTATAAATTCCAAAACAACCAAAATGCTTCTTTTTGCTCCAATTCCACACAGCTTTAAGGGCCTGTCTTATTTTCTGGCTGCCTAAAAGACACAGTGTAACTGGAGAAAAGTTCTTTACACTCAGGAAAAGTAAAAGATCTGTATTGAATTGCTGGTTTTCCTAACTCCACCTCTAAGAATAACATCTACAGTAAAGCACATACAAAGAAACTTCCTATAAATATAACAGTAAAGACAATATTTAATTAGTCATTGAGAAATGAACAAAGGATTTTCCACTAATGTTAGTGTAGCTGGTAAAGGTTTAAATTCTGATTCTTATGAAAGGATTTATATGGTGGTCTAAATTTATAAAGCACTTTCCAAACATAGATAAAGCATATTCCCTGTCAAAAATGTCATGGAAGACAAATGTAAGAGATGCAGGAGGAATTCTTAGAAAGAATGAGGGACTACAGAGTCTTAAAAATGTGTGTTAAGTGGATATCAGTGCTGTGGAAAACACACAGCCTGATGCTTCAACTTCTTGCACCAGCTCATACAGGTACAAATCAATTTATTGAGGGACCTGGTTTCTGCTCAACACTAATAAAAACAGTAACATCTTGCTTCTTTCATTCTGGCGCAAAAAACAATATTTAGAAATTAGCAGCAGGTAGAAATCTGACCACTAGTTTTGAACCAGAGGTTCAAAACTGGACATGTTCAAACACAAACCAAAATCTTAAATATCCCTAACTGAAGATCAAACCCCAATTTTGTGACAAAGACTATTTCTAAAATGGGCTTTTCCAGAATTAAAAACCAAAACACTCCAAAGAGGTGTTCAGTCTTGAGTCCAGTTTTGGATCCAGCCTTCTGACCTGGACAAGCTCTACTACATATTTAAGGATGCCTTCCACTCTGTCCCACGGTTGATGAGACTTGGGATCCCAGGGCTGCTCAGAGTCACTGAGCTAGCACAAAACTGTTGCAGCATTCTGCAGAATTAACACTTGAAATGTTTGTTAGAACAGTAGTGTTCAAGCTGCATATTTTCTCTCTTGTTATTGGATTTTGCTGCTATAGCAATTCTTCTTTGAAATGTTCCATTTAATTTTAGATGAGTCAATGAGCTGGTAAAACTCCATCCCATGAAAACTTGTTTAAAAGTCTCAGCTCTAAAATCTCTAAAATACTGCTGTTAAACTCTACAGTTTATTCCCAGGGCCTGGGCTTGGGCCTTTGGCTTGAAAACCTTTTGTCCAACTCTGTTACTTTAAATATAGAATCCTGCTTGTGTAATCACAGTATCCTCCAACAAGAGGGAAGGAAAAGAAAGCGCTTTAAGCAAACAAGCAAACAAACAAAGACTGAAAGAGACACTAAGAGGGGGAAAGTGCCCTGAGTGTGCCTTTTCTGCAGCCAAATCTGAAAACAACCCTTAAGTGTAGAGTAACCGCTACACAACTCTCACTTGTTTCCAAATTGGCATCAGCAGCTTATGGCAAGGATCACATCCATTTTCTGGTGCATCTGTATTTCCTGACACACTGAAGGTTAAAATGCAAGTCTGTGTGGTGGATAAAGAAGTATAATAAACATTGTCAGAGCCCTTTGGATAGCTCACTTCCTTTATTAACCTTTCTGTCAGCAGGAGCCCTGGACAGATTTCAGTAAAGGAAAAGATTCAGAATTTCTCATGGGAAAAATGCTGGCTTTTCTGACAATATTAAGAAAGAATATTATTGTAGTAGTAATTCAAATTTGCACGTTGGGGCCACGCTCTTTTACAGCTCTGCAGTGGTGTCTGAACTCCTCAGACCCACATTTTCAGTTGTGTGAAACAAACACCTCTGGGTTTTTGGCGATATGCCCTCCTGAAGTGTGGAAAGTTGAAAGACTTCCAGGGTGAAAAGCCATGGTCTCATTCGTTCCTTATCAGATGGCTACTTCACACACAGCACTTTTCTAGTTCTCCTAACATTACTGCTTCTTCCTTGGTCATCTTTCAAGTCTCCCAGCCAAGGAGGGTGACAGTGCCTCTACCCACTGTGTCTCCTAGAGCCCCTGTGTTGTATCTCAGCTACAGACTCACTGTCCTGATTTCAGCTGGGAGAGTTAGCTTTCTTCACACTAGCTAGTAAGAGACTATGGTTTGGATTTGTGCAGAGGAGAAGGCTGATAACATACTGAGGTTTATAGTTGCTGTCTGGACAATCAAGGACTTTTCAACTTCTCTGTTGTGCGAATCTCTGCAGGTGCAGGAGAAGCTCGGAGGAGGCAGCACAGCCCCAATTACTTGCATAGGATTTAACTTCAGGTTTAGGACTGAGACCAAAATTGGCCAATGGTGTATTCCATGTCATGCATGTCATGCCCAGTATATAGATGAGGCTCCCTCTGGAAGTGCTCTCTCTCTCTGAGTCACCCCTCTCTCAGGGTCATCTCACTCCCTCTGGCAGCTCTCAGTCTCTCCAATGCTTGGGTTCTTATCTCCATTCCAGGGTTGTTGTTTCAGGACTGTCCCTGCTCTGGGATCATTAGCTGGGAATGGGTGGTGAGCAGTATCACTTATTTGTATATATCACTATTATTATAATCATCATTATTTTCAATTTTGTTGTAATTTAGTTCTTAAATTTTTCTTATCTCAACCCATGAGTCTCTTTTCCCTTCAGCCCTTTAATTCTCTCCTCCATTTTCAGGAGGGGGGTGAGGTGAGCAAGTGGCGATGTGTTGTTTCACTGTTAGCCAGGGTTCAAAACCACAACAACCTCCTCAATGGTGCCCAGAAGTGAATTCGGCATTTGTGGCTGAACATCTAGTCCAGGACAGATGATGGCATGGCTTGCTTCAGTCCAGTGAGCATGATTTTAGCCTGTGTCTTTTTTTCTGATCCTCATCCAAAAATGAGAGGAAACTGTTAGAATGACACGACACGCAGGTTTTCAAAGGCATTTTGGTGTTTGAAGATGCAGGGAGTGCCTAGCAGGGCTTACAAATGTGACAGTCATTAACTAAGGCTGAAAATTGGGATTAATGGCACCCATCTGCTAGAGTGCTTTTAAAATTCAGTGAAGATGTTTTCTGGATTTTAAGACAAGGTAAATTTGAAAACCTGGACCTTTATACTGTCTGGTGAGATTCTCAGTTTAGCAGAGCCAGTGGACAGCACCCATTACATTCCTGGGTATCTGAGGTTGCAGACCCAAGCTCAGGCTGCAAAGAAACGTTCCAGGAACTCCCAAGGTGACTTAAAATTGCCTTTGGTCCTGGCTTACAGCTAGCATTAATTTCCTCTTGCTAATGAATCACAGAATCACAGAATCACAGAATGTTAGGGATTAGAAGGGACCTCAAAAGATCATCTAGTCCAATCCCCCTGCCAGAGCAGGAACACCTAGATCAGATCACACAGGAACACATCCAGGCAGGCTTTGAATGTCTCCAGAGAAGGAGACTCCACAACCTCTCTGGGCAGCCTGTTCCAGTGCTCTGTCACCCTCACTG
>VZTO01007857.1:18310-55900 GCA_013400615.1 Syrrhaptes paradoxus | reverse complement strand
TCCCTCTCCCCTACTCTACTCTCCAACAGCTCAGTACCCAACTTATACTGCTACCTGGTGTTGTTTTTGCCCAGATGCAAGACTCTACACTTGCTCTTGTTAAATTGCATGAAATTTTTCCCCACCCAAATCTCCAGCCTGTCTAGGTCTCGCTGGATGGAAGCACAGCCTTCTGGCGTGTCAGCCACTCCTCCCAGTTTTGTATCATCAGCAAACTTGCTGAGGGTCTTGTAATAGTCCTGACTGTGCATGTAAGACATGTGAGCATCCTATTTGTTCTGCTGTATCTAGAGTTAGGTCTTGAATTGACAATTACATGTTTATTACACTAAGAAGCAAAGAAAGTAATTGTTTTCTGTAAATTCAGCATTATATATTAAAGTTCGTGTTTCTAAAAGAAGTAAAATTAGAAATACTGGGAACCAAAAAGCACGTATGGAAAAATCTTCCCAAATGAATTAGCCTGTGGTTTTTCTGTGAATTATTGCTTTCACTGGGTTTTCCCAAGGCCTTTGAAAAGAAACTATCTGTCACTTGTCCAAAAGGTTTGGTATGCCCAGCAAGATGGTTCTATTTGTGATTAGCTGACAAGGCTGATGGAGATCATCCAGTGGTCATCAGAGAGATTCAGGTTACTCTATGGTGCCATCAAAGGTAAGCACGTTCCTTTAGGTTGATTTTGACCCTGGGCCAGTTTCAAGAATCCTTCAAGTTTGACAAAAAGACACTTGTGCCTCTCTGGAAACACTTTCTACAAAGCCCAATGGAGCCTCCAAACTGCAGTCAGTTGGTATAATTTATCCAGATCATTGTGTGCAACCACACTTTTTATTCATCCCATTAGCCACCTTGATTTTTGCATGGTGCTACAGCAGAAAGGTGTTTCCTATTCATCTCCTACAGCTTAGCCTGCAGAAGCACCATGGAGCAGTGTCTTTACATAGGTATTGGTACTGAAGATAACCCAAGAGTAACCACCATTTAAACACCAACATAGCTCTACTGAGGAAAAAAAACAAAACTAAAACAAACAAACAAAAAAAAGAACAGTAAAAAGAAAAACCCAGAAGCCTTCCACATCCATCTTTTGCCAAGTGTGTACTACTGCACCCATTTACAGTCATCCTGACTTATTTTTTAAAAGTATCTTTGCCTTTTCCAGTGGCAGAGGAGATGTCACACCAAAAGAAGGCATAAATCTATATCTATCCTCCCTGCAAACTTTGGTATTTCTAATGACTATGCCTAGCACTGTTACATTAAGGAGTTACAGCAAATTACAGATGTATCTTACCTTTCCCCTGTCTTTGCCCCTTTGGAGAGGAACCACCAACTAGGAGAGCAAGTCTTAAACTGCGGGGAGTAAATGTCAGCTGCCTTGAGGTGAGATGGTTGATTACATTTGTCTGGCTTTCATCCCTGTCCCCAGCTGCTAAAATCATACTACAAAATATCTGCAATGCACAGAAATTTCCCCCCAATATTATTTTGTCCTTTAAGCTACAGACACTAGCCTCAGAAGACTGTAAGAATGGAAGAAGCAAAACCAGTTTCCATGGGAAGATCTTCCTAAGCTTTGGAGTTCTTGAACCTGGCTCTTATGAAGTCAGTCTCAGGGTTTCATTTCAGGGTATCTCAGACTTCTTTTCTCAGCTCTTTTTATTTCAAGATACTTAGCACTGGTCTAGTACATGCTAGGTACCTTACAGCTGTGCATGGGATCGTGTAGTCAGGATAGCTCACCTGTGAGGCCAATGACCCATCACCACCTCACTACTGCATCCAGTAATTCAATTTGAAATGTATAAACAATTCTAGGAGAAGAACCAGGACCCTAGTGTCTTCCCTGATAGCTGTACCCTCCTCCCTTTGCACACCTGCCCCCATCACTTGCTTAGTGTTGCTGTAGCACTTTTTTGTGAGAACACTAGTCCTTCAGTGCAAGTTAGGCATGCCCTGGGAACACCTTCTGGACTGACCTCTCCTGTTTGCTAAGATACCTTGTTCTTTGTTCCAGCAGGCTTGGGTATTAGTTCCAATTATAACTTCTCTGCCCTGACAAAGCAGGGGCACATTGGGAATGAAAAGAAGAAAAACATGAGACATCTAGGAAAGCTTCCATTAAAAAGTGAAATGCCAGTGGAGTTGAGATGAGCAGGGCACTTCAAAATGTTTTGGGATTATATATTTAAACTATGCTTAAACTGAGATAAAGTGCATAAGTCTATGTCTGGATGTAGCTGTTAGGACTACGGGAAAATCTATGGATGTCACCCTTGATGTGCATGAATATTAGGCACCTCTGGATTAGACAGCAACCTGATGATCTTAGAGAATACTTAAAGAATTTTCAGTGCCTGAAGAGACAGATTTGAGCTGACAAGTGAGGCTTTTTCAAGATCTAAGCGTTTCCCTGTCTGCAGTTCAAAACCCTTATGGTTTATCTGTTACACCACTCACTTTAAAAACATTCTGCAGCAAGCATTCAACATGCTCTGTTTTTCAAGACAGTGCTAATACAGTTGCACTGTGGTTAACTGCTTCAAAATAGTAGTAGTATACATTTACTTACATGTATGGAGATATAAACACACATACATACATACATGCTTACATACACTTACATGAGCAATGTCAAATTAAGAAAGTTAAAAATACTACTACATCATACTTTTCAGCCTGCCTCTCAACAACAGCTAGAAAAAATACAAGTTCTGTAACAATGAAAGAATCAAGTCAAAGCAATGAGACATATTCCCAAGTAATGTAAGATGTCAGCGCCTGATGAAAGTTTGGTATACATAAAATTATGTAAAATTTCAGGGAAAAACTTGAGTATCATTTTATTCTTCCTAGTTTGTAATATTTTCCAAGTATGTAACATCAGACATATTCCTCATCCTGGGAAATTAACAAACTGTAAGCAGCAACTCATCCCCCTTTTTTTTACTGGTCTTTGCTATACTTGCATTATTTCTTCTCCTCCACCACTCCACCTGGCAGTCTTCATCTGCTGATAATTCCTGCTCTGGCTATCTGTATTTACAAATGGGCAGCATTTAAAATCTCAAAGGTGTTTCACTACACTCTTCAGCATTTTATAATGCTGAATATGGCTGTGTCTCCACTGGCAATACTGCCTGCCCTCTGATTTCCAAATGCATGTTAAATTGACCTGTGTCCTTACACAAAATTTGCCCATTTCCTGAAAACTAGAGAAAGACTCTTGTGGTCTCTGGGAATATGTGCTCAAAACCAGTGTCCTCATACTTCTGAATTCCTTTCCTCTCTTTCTTTGCCTTGCAGGGAAAAGGGTAAAATTATTTTCCTGCCTTGTCCTACTGATATTGTAGATCCAACTGCTGTCTTTGACCATCTAAAATATTTTGTTGTAAGCTTAAAGGACTGCAGAAAGCACCTGCGTCCTCTTTACTACTGTTTGTCAAGTTGCATAGCTGCACTGTTTAAACATTTGGGATGTTGTGGATGTCTACGTGTAATACTATTAGTAACACAGCTTCAATTGAATAATTATGTTATCAAAGACAAAAAGTATTTTGTATGACCCATATTTTATTTGGGTCGTGAATAAAGTCTTACACAAGTTCTGATCACTATAAAATGGAAAAACCTAAGCTTTAGAACAAGTCACAAAGCACACAGTGTTCCAAAGAGTAAGCCAAAGTCCCAATTACAACACTAAACGAACACATAATTTGCCCATAAAGAAAGGAATCCTTGTCCCTGAAATTTGTGTAGTGCCATAAATACATGGAACATCAGATGGACCAAATACAAAGTATGTACTTCAGGCAACCAATGAAAAACCAAGATGGCAAAAAATGAAGTATAGTTGCTGCCAACAGGAGCTGTGAATTTTTCTAATTCCTTTTTTTACCTTTTCAGAAAAAATTCTGGGTCTGCATGAAGACTATATGAAACATTCTCTTCGGGTTTTACATGAGCTTCACTGTCATGGTATTTTCTGAACAGCAACTTCAAATGGCTTCTTTGATTATTTAGATTATTTAAAGGTTTTCACTAGATCAGAGAGTTTAGAAAAGGAAAAAAAGTCTTGATTCAGCTTTGTCCAGCCAGGGATTATAACCTCTGTTCAACATGGATCTTTACTGTGGAGAGCAGGAGTCCCTCACAAGTCCATACAGCCATTCAGAAAGAATTTTCATGGTGTGTAACCATCCCAGTTTATCAACATCTGACCAACAGGTCATCGGAGCTGCACCACCTGCCATGAGGAGCAGAACATTGATTTCTCCATGCACACTTGAGAAAAGGACACTTGAGCAATAGTGTGCAAGCAACAGTGAGACAAGTCACAGCTCCACAGGATATTCTTCACTTTTAGTGTCATCATCAAAGGTCACCTGGTCAGATGAAAGCCCTGATCTTTCTTGTTTCACCCTCTTTTTGTCTTTCTAGCCATTCTGTTTTCCACAACCCTTTTTCCATTTCTGCTATGTAATCTGGAGGATTTCCTGCTTACTCAAGATACACTGGAAATAACACAGAAAAACATGAGTTTTGGCCTGCCAACAGACCTCGTTGAGAGATCACCTTTCAGCACCTCCAACACCTTCCCATGATGCAGTCCTCAGACCCTCTTGTGCCCCCTTCTCTGCACACATCATATAATTTTTTTCTGGTTCATAACAATGCCCAGTTCACTGATCATGCTCCTCTCCTGCTGCTCCTTCCAACAGACTATCTCAGTCTTCTGTCTCCTGTTCCTTATGAAATTATCCAGCATTTCTGGGTATATAGGAAGTGCTGATGACTATTACTTGCAGTCACAGCTGATCTAGCTGATCTTCTTCCTCTGAGCTGCAGCTTATAATGAACATATAAAGAAATTTCCAGCTGCTCTCCCAGACAAGAAACAGAAAGCATGGAAAAAAAAGGTGTCAGAGACTTGTCCTGCCAGCTCTCTGCAGATCGTTAATATATGCTTTATGAAACAGGGTGGAATCAGGAGCCACAGTGTGAGCCTTAGCAGGGCTCTGTCACTTCTAATTACACACCAGGGTTGCCCCACAGATGCTTCCTTTTCCTTGTGAGGGGATGTGATGATTAGAAGACAGTCCTCATCACACTTCCACTTTAATCACACCTAGCCAAATGCATATATTTTGTTCCTAGAATATTTCCCCATAAGCCTATTCCTCTGGTGCTTAAGTATTTTTGTGATTCTTTTAATAGAAGAAACAGGAAATACAACCAAAGTAGATGGAGTAAAGCTGAGCCAATGTCAAGAAGTCCAGATGTTTGGAAGGTACACAATGATCAAAATCACTTTTGCACTAGAAGTCAATCTAGAAAAACATGCCAAGCATATTGTCTGTCTTGGAAAGCCTAAAAAACCAGCCTTCGATGTTTTCATTTGGAGTCCCACAAAAACCAAGGAAGTGGAAAGGCAGAGGAAACAATAAAAGTCAAAGGTTGATTTGCTTGAGGCTTCAGAAGAGACTCATGACAGTTTTTGTCTCTGTCCATTTGCTCATCTCTTATTTAGGACTCCTGTCAAGTTCAAGTCTCTTAAAGTACAACTCTTAGCCTCTCTGTGATATCTGCTGTGAAAAACAGTAGCCAGCTGAAGCTTAGTCTGGGAATTTGAGCTGTTACTTGTCCTCTCTCTCTCAGATGTGTCTACAGTCATCATGAAGAGCAGCTCCAGTCTTGTTTGATGCCTCAGGCATCTGAGAGCAACACATTCAACTCGGAGACACTGCCCAGCCCACATGTCCAGAGCACTCAAAAATTTTCCAGCTGGCTGCACCCAACCTGCCTAACACACTGCCCATGTCATCTGGGTACCTGCAACGTGACAGAACCACACCGTTTACCAGCTCCTCTCTTGAGGACAGCAATGCCTTTTTCTCCAGCATTGCTGAACAAAGTCATGTCCAGCTTTCAGCACTCATAACATTGCTGCAAAGAATGTTCCCCAGTTGCTTATTTATGTTAAGCCACTTCCGTGAGCTAGTCCTTGCCTGTGAAATCCAGGAGAAGTGCCACACCTCAACTTTAAAGCCACTTGTGCTCTACCCCAAGACTCACTCACCTCTCAGGTGCTGACTCCTGCTTCCAGGAGGGCATTTTCTAGCCACAATTTTTGCTCTTCCTTCCATATTTTCCTTTCTGCCAGAGAACTTTTGTAAGTAAATATCCATGGCATTATCTTCTCAACTTTCTCTGAATCCTGCCTTAAAGCTCAACTTTGCTCTGAAACCTGCAAAGATGCTGGCACTGGCCAGAATGCCTGCTTGCAGATACCACAGGCATTTTTGCTGCCTGAACAACAGAGGAGAGGAGGAGGCGACCTCTCCTTTTGTGAGAGGCAGGGCTGGTGGATGAGGTCCTTGCATAGGTAAAACATGGGCTGCTTCTCCCTGCTTCTTCTCTTTGCTCAGGCCAGACACCCCAGCAGCATCTTTTGCGGAGCCTGTGAGGTGCAGGGATGATAGGAGGTGGCAGCAGGACAGCCTGCAAAGCTGGGATGTGTCCTGCACAACAGAATCACAACTCAGGACTCACTGTGGTCAAGGCTCAGCAGTCATCCCAATTAATTTGATGAGAACATCACATTTTCCATGAGCTCCTTCTTTTTTATCCTTTCCTGGTTTTTCCTACTCAGCTTTCTTAAGAACAGAGAGAGGTCAAAAATTAATCTTAGAGAGGCCTTTGAGAATCTGATCTGAAACCCACTGGAATTTTTCTAGTGACCTCAGATAGGATTTTTACAGGGGGCCACAAATAATGTGCTACCTTTTGAGATGCCATAAGGACTTTTCCTCAGAGCATGAACATAAATTACCATGAACATGGCTTCCACTGAGCTACCCTGCATGTCATTCCCAGTGAGCGGTGCCTGTGTTAACTGTCCATTTAAAAAATCTGTTATTTGGGCAAATTTATGTACCAGGTGCAAGGCAGTCACATTTAGTATAAATGTAGAGTATACATTTTATTTTTATATAGTTATAAAATTTTATGTAAGTATAGATTAAAAAAGAAGCATTTAGAAATCCGTATACTTTAAATGTATACACATAAAGAGAGGTTCGTAGGCTTACCTTTTGGCCACAGGATGCCAAAACACACCGCCGATTACAGGTTTTTTGTATGAGACTCTTTCGAAAGCCATGCAGTGTCTTTAAACTGAGAGGCGACTCTTTATTAAAGCACATGGGGCAACTGAAGCAGCAGTTGTAGGATTTTCTGGGGTACTTCATGAGGCACTGTTGACTAGACAGTCTGGTGGCAGTTTGTGGTACTATTTGCAATCCTTAGAATCACAGTTCTGGTACAAATATTCATAATCGTTCATTGGGAATAACTTGTTTCTCATTCATCATGACCTGTGCTTCACAGACATCAGAATTTCACCCTCAACTCCCTTTCCTGAACTGCTGCCTGGAATTTATTTTCTTTAGCCTGGAGGCAGATGGTTGCTCTTAGACCCCTGAAGCCCTTATGCGAACACCCCACTGATTTCCATAAGGGATGTACACAGATGGAAAACATAGGCTTTGATCCACTGTGAGCAATGGAAAAGGGCAGAATCAATAACAAATTGTTCCCTTCTGCTTTACTAACCTCTAAACTTTGGGTTTGGAGGTGAGGGGGGTGGAGTGGGACCAGCAGCCATCTGCAACAGCTATCATTTCCCTTCTGAAGCAAGGCAGAAATGCAGAGTTAGCCTGTCCTGGACAGTGAGCTTGCAACTGCACTGTCACAGTGCTGGCAAGGCCCTGGCCATGCAAAGCATATCACGCATGCAAACTGCATCCCCAAAGGTTGCACTGAGGTCGAACTACACCTACAAACATGGTGAAGAACCAAACCACTTCAGTAGCATTACAGTCCAGGGCTGAGCAGGGAGCTGAAGGCAGTTCTTGCTTCTGGCACACCCCAGGACTTGAGACTCGTTGCCCAACCTCTCTCTGCCCTACTTTTCCATCTGTAAAATGAATTTCCATTTTCTTCCTATTAAACAGGAGGAGAGGAGGAGGACTTTTGACAGAAGGGTATAAATACATAATCATACTCTGCAAAACACTCAGAAAACTATAGATTGAACTAATTTAAATGTTTTGGCTCAGACAACTTTTTCTTGAGCAGTAAATGTTTAATTTCAGCATCCTATAAACTAACTACTTTGAAGTCATAGAAATGTTTTGTTTAGGTGTTTATCTAAAGTTATTTTTTCAAATGGTTAAAGGAAAAGAAACAAGAAATATTTTCTGTTGCGGCAAAGTAAAATGTTGCTTCCCTTAGCATAACTTTATTGTCACTCTTTTGTTTATATTCATATGAAAAACCCATCTGCAGACCAGCTCTCAGTGAATATTCCTCTTCCTTTCCTGTGGGTTTCACAGTTAGGCCAACAAGCACAGAAGCAGCAGTATAGCACTTCAGGAGTCATCAGCCAGGTGTGTGCAGTCCTTGCACAACAGGACCATGAGCAAAGCACAGCTCTCCAGGCTTGCCTGGAAAACTGAAGAAAACCCACAAATAAAATCAGCAGCAGCAGTAACATACACTTCACAGGAACAATGAGACGTAGGAAGGCAGCACTGTAAGGGAACAAGGTTTTCAGACTAATATTTGGCATGAGGAACTAGAAGAAATTCACAGCTTTACTGAGCTAGAAATAAGAAGACTAAACAGCGAATCAGGATCATAAAATAGCGGTTCCTGGGTCACTGATTAAGCGTAGTGCTAAAAAAAGTATAGGCAATCAGTGATTCTCATTTTAATGTTTTTGGTCTAAATTTTAAATGTTGGATTATTACACAGACAATTTCTTAGTGATCTCAAAGCACACATAACTTACACATCCATAGGAAAGTTAAGGATGGCTCAGAGCTTGAGGTCTGAGAAGAGGGGAAAATAGAGGGTACGGGGAAAGCACAAGGTGCAGCTCGCAGAGAGGGCATGAGAGGATGAAGGAAAACACATTCATTTTCTGTGCATTTTTTTTCTCACTTGAAATTTAAGCACTTAATAAGCTTTCCTCAAAAGTTAGGGAAATCATAGTTTTCTCTAGAAAGAAGTTTTCTTCTATCTAGAAAGTTTCTGTATTAATAGTGGTTATATAGAAACTGTAGATAATGTAGCATTTTCAAGCAAAATTTATTAGACAATTTTGCATCTGTTAAAGATGTTTTCAATCCTGAACTCTGTTTTTGAAAGATATGGGAAGATATGAAAACTAATAACCCCTGATTTTGGAATTCTACAAGTTCTGTATTCCTAGGATTTTTCCTACATGGCTCTGCCTGTTTCCAAACCTCCAAGCCCTTTCCCCCCTGTCTTTAAGCAGAGCATATATGTGGGTATGTGTGCTTGTTTTGGCCTATGGCTACATAGAAAGGAAATTAAAAGTTTTATTGAAAATCTCTTTTGTAATAATGCTTTTTGGGGGATTTATTTTTCCCTTTCAGAAGATAACCCAATCTATTTGAAGGCTCTCTCCTGGAGATGCCTGAAAAGGTGCAAGGGATGTTATCTGCATTGATTATCATAGAATCATGGAATGGATTGGGTTAGAAGCGACCTCAAAGATTACCTATGTGCGACCCCCTGTCATGGGCAGGGACACCCTCCACTAGACCAGGTTGCTCAAAGCCTCATCCAGCCTGGTCTTGAACACCTCCAGGGATGAGGCATCCACAGCTTCCCTGGGCAACCTGTTCCAGTGTCTCACCACCCTCACAGTGAAAAATTTCTTCCTAATGTCTAGTCTAAATCTATCCTTTTTCAGCATAAAACCGTTACCCCTTGTCCTCTCACTACACTCACTGATAAAGAGTGCCTCCCCATCTCTCCTGTAGGCCCCCTTCAGGTACTGGAAGGCTGCTATTAAGTCTCCTCGGCGCCTTCTTTTCTCCAGGCTGAACAATCCCAATTCTCTGTCCTCATCGGGGAGGTGCTCCAGCCTGCTGACCAATTTTGTGGCTCTCCTCTGGACTCTCTCCAACAGGATTAGCTAAAGGTGATGAAAAACACCAAGTTTTCCTGCACGCCACAGTCAGGGCTCTCAGATGCCCTGGTCCCTATTTCAAATAGTGGTTTTTAAAAGACATTATCATGCACTGTTGCAGAGTTTGTACTAGGGTAATCCTGTGGGGATACATCTGATTTTGATTGCAAAATACTGAATACATATTATAAGTCTCCATTGCCCTCTCAAGCAAACAAGCTTGCCCCTTCAGCAGGTGCTTGATCCTGCACCCCACACCCTGGGGTGGTCAATGGGGTGCTCAGCTGGGGTGCAGCATCGACACATGTCCCTGCTTGGGGCTGACAGGGAAGATGGGGGTTTGCAGTAGCTCCTTTCTTCTTGCTTTTCATGTGGGCATGATTGCCACAGTTGGTTCTGTGGTGGGATCCATGGGTTGTGAAAAGGATGTGGGATATCCTTTCCTATGAGAAAAGGCTGAGAGCTGGGGTTGTTCAGCCTGGAGAATATAAGGCTCCAAGGAGACCTTATTCAGGCCTTCCAGTACTTAAAAAGGGCTTATAAGAAAGATGGGGACAGACTTTTTAGTAGGGCCTGTTGCAGTAAGACAAGGGGTAATGGTTTTAAACTACAAGAGGGTAGATTCAGACAAAATATAAGGAAAACATTTTTTATAGCAAGGGTGGTGAAATACTGGGACGGGTTGCCCAGTGAAGTGGTAGGTGCCCCATCCCTGGAAACATTCAAGGTTAGGTTGGACAGGGCTCTGAGCAACCTGATCTTGTTGAAGATGTCCCTGGTCATTGCAGGGGGGTTGGACTAGATGACCTTTAAAGGTCCATTCCAGCCCAAATCATTCTATGACTGTATGAATGTATGGAGAGGATGAGGGGATTCAGTTGTAAAGAAAGCACCTGTTGCAAATGTGTGCACAGAAATACCACGAAGCAGGCTGCCCAGGCGATTTCATGTTTAGTTCCACACTTCAAAGAACAAGGGGCATTGTCTGAATGGGTTTAAATACTCACACAGCTATGAACTCGGTATGCTCCGGAGGTTTAATTAATATAGATCTATAACATGACATTCACAGTGACCCTTTAAATAACTTCCTGTTCATAGCAATTAATTCACAAGTGTCAGGTATTTGCTAACATAAATGTTTTTCAGGTAGTTAAAGACCACAGTTCAATATTTGAGCTCAGTAGTACAATTACAGTCACAATGACACAGAGAAAATCCTGACTGTGAAGAAAAGATTCTTTGCAATGCTTTATCCTGCAAAAGGCAAACCCAGGGCCATAGCATGTGCAGGCAAACAGTAAGCAGAGAAAACACCCAGAGTACCCTGGCCCACTGGCTGATATATCTTAGCTCTGCCCCAACACAGAGCCAGAATTTAACAAGTACAAGGAGGTCTGTTGCACCAACTGGCAACCCCCCATTCCTCACATCTATTGCCTCCCATAGGCACACTTGCCATGCTGGGGAAAGGGTCTGTCTCCTTAGCCTGGACCTGCACAGGCCGAGGGGTCACCTCATGGGGCGAGCCCTGAGAGCAGCGTGGGTGTCAGGACAGCAGTGGGGCCAGTGGAAGAGCCATAGCATGGCCCCTGCACTGCAGGCTTAGCCAAGCTCTTCACCTGTGCTCAGGGACACCGTTCTGACACTGTCTGTCTCCTGCAAAAAGGGGTGGCTCTGACCTGATGTTCCTCCTTCCTCCTTGTCCCAGAGCTACAAAGACTGTGGCTACACGGATAGTCAGAGCAGGGAGCTAATCTGGCAGAAAAGTAACTGTCAGTAAACCCAAAGCTTCATTTTTAACTAAAGCAGATCTCAAATCCAGTCTGACAGGGAGTGGTATGAATACAATGGAGAATAAAAGAGGCAATGAGAACTCAGGGGAAGGAAGGATTATTTCTTGAAGCAGCAGCACCATAACATCAGTATAAAGTGACATTTCAGTTCCTTGTGAAGATGGGAATAAATGCTCCTCTAACCTCACTCTGCAATCTAGGAATGGTTCATGCAATGTAAGAACAACAGGGCAATAACATTAGGGATGTTGCGATGGGCTCCCTAACCATCTGATTTTGGTAACTGGCTCATATACACCTCACTGCAGTATGTCATCAACCTACCCACACACCTCCTTTCCTTATTTATCCCAAGGAGTTATTCCTCCCTTGTCTCCAAGGGACAAAAAGTCAACAATGAATGGGCAAGAAGAATAAGAAAAAAATAATATTTCATCTAGTTTAATGGAAACAAAACAGCTGAATTCCAGTCTGAGTAAAGCAGAATTGGCTCAACACATAAAGCCAACCTGCTTTGAACTGATGTGCAATCTGAGGTTCCCTAGTGCTGCCAGTCCTGTGAAACCTGTATAAACAGAGAAAATGGAGCTGAATGCAACCAGCTCTAGATCTGCAACACTGTCCCATACAGAGTCAATAAAATGCACTTATGCACAAAACATCTACTGAAATACTCTCCAATGCTTGCAGGTTTCACAGAACAAGGGTGGAATTTCTGCAAACACATTTATTTTCATGGCACCTTTCAGGGTCCTCAAGCCCAAACCTCTGCTCATGGCAGAGCCAGCTCTGAAGCTGGATCCAGGTTTGATGCTAAACCTAGTTGCCCAGGGCCTTCAAGCATCTCGAAGGCTGGGGATACCAGCCCTCTCTGGGCAACTAATGCTTGACAGATGTTCTGACAGAGGTACTGAAACCGTCTTATATCCAAAGGGCAAAGGGACTGAGAACATAGAGAACTCTGGGACAAAATCTAGAGTTTATACACTTACGCCAGGGCCAGCAATGAGGGTCTCAATCCAGCCTTGTGCCAGTCAGTGTGCAGGAAGGCAACTTGACCTGTCTAATTCTGAGAAACTTGATTTTCCAACCAACTATGGTTTGTGTTAGCTGATGGCAGACTGTGAGACCTGGAGCTTCGTCTCCCAGCTTCTCAGCCCCATCCCTTGTGCCTGAAGTCAGCTTTCAGCTTAAGCAGACGTTGGGTTTAGCTGCTTGTCCCTTCTCCTGCCACCCCGAAACATCACCTGGGAGGAGAGGACCATGTTTCTGCCACTGGCATGGACATGAGGTAGAAAGATGCTGGCTTTATCCTCTCCAGCTGAAGCCTTTGTTGAAGAACAGCTGCTAGCACACACCGGCAGCTCCCCAACCCCTGGAGATGCACCTCCTCACTCAGCAAGGAAAGCCACAGGGGGTTGCCTTCAGTTTTTTTAAGAAGGTTCATTTAGAGCATGTTTCAAAAGGGACACCAAGGTGCTGGGCTTGTCATGGGTGTGATGAAAGGAGAAGCCAGAAGAGAGGTCTGAAAATGCAGGAGAAGGAACTGAGAATTAAGAAACCAGAGTAAATATTGAGGTGTGCAAGCTTGTTTCTATCTAAAGCAACAGGGACTGTGTCATTGGCATCAGCAAAGCCAGACTTTTACCAAAGCACTGGTGGTGCCAGGAGAAGGGATAGCAGAAAGATTTAATTACCCAAATAAACAGGGTGATCCAGTTTCTTCAACTTACTTCAAACCAGAGGCTAATGTTCAAATAATTAAAAAGCTCTTATGCATCGGTCACCATGTTCTGTGACTCATGCTTTTCGTAGTTCAATTGAGTTGCTTTTAAGCCAGTCAACAGACTTCCCACTGATTGCTGGAGCGTGTCAGGGCTTCCTACCTGTTTCAAGAGAACGTTTTACAGGCTTGCCCTGCTCTCATCCTCAGGGTCTCTTAATGCAGCTTTCTCTGAAAACCTAGCCCAACCACACTGAGCTTGTAAGTCTTCAGAAAGGAAAACAACATTTATGGTAGAAAAAAGATATTAAAAAAGTAATTAAAACCAAAGAAGCCACTGTCTCTGCAACTCCTTAAGATCCCTTGTCTGAAGTGGTAAGAAGCTTTCTGAGGAGTCCATTCCAAACTCAGCAACAGCTGTCTTACAGAGGCTGAAGACAGTATCCAGAAGGAAAACAGTTTTCCTTTCCTAACAGAAGAGATATTTTGTAACACTTGCTTCTGCAAGTAACAATCCTCTGACTTTCAGAAAAGCATGCCTAAAATTGAGGCAGATCCTTTTCCCAGGTACACAGCTAGCTGGGCAAATTTTCAAAGCAGGGAGTGTTTCTGTGGACTGCAATGGAGTGCAGTGAGAACCAAATTATCACCCAGCATGCATTTAGCACCGTACATACACAGCTGGGTTCTGAGAAAAATGTTTGCTATTAAGTGTAATTAATATCTACCTAATAATACATAATAACTCTCATTGTTTACTAGGAATCCTAGATCCCTCAGCATTAATTAACCTATAGAAGGCATGACCAGAAGATATCACTGATGTCAACAATTTAATACGATTCAAATATACATTAATAATGAGAATGTTCACAATAATATTGTACAATAAACTATTTGATATGAATCGGGGGGGAAAAAAGACTATTTTGTAGCGTCAACCATGTATTTGGTAACAGGGGTTAATCACAAGCTTCCCAGCTGGCTAGCTGTTTCCTGACCACCCATTATGGATTTATTTCTCCCTCTTCCTTCCATGGGTGAGGTGCTGGCCTCTCCACTCCAGATTGCTGTGCTGGACAGACCAGTTAAGATATTTGGCAATTTCCAAGTGACTATTAAATTACCCATGCATATTTTTGACCAAGTAATAAAATACAATCACTAGGCAATATCCAGGAGAATGCAGAAGACTGATAATAATTTGCAGATGCTGTGTCACTAGTTCAAAAATCCAGCCCTGGCAGTTAGCTAGGTTAATTTTCTGACAGTTGTTTTTACAGCCTTTTTAACCCAAAGGAGCAGGAAGCGGAAGAACACTCATCCCTGCGGTGGAGCTGGGCAAGCAGGTTGTCCTGTTGGCACTGGCACACCTGCTCCACAGCACTAATAAAAGAAATGGAAAAGTCCTCCTTGAACAAACACTCTTGAAGAAATATGATAATTCAGTATCAGCTGGGAATGAGGGTGGTGTTAAAAAAAAAGGATTGGGTGAGGGGGGTTTTATTACTTTTGTGGATTTTGTTACTCCATTTGGCACTGTCCAAATACTGTCATTTTTTCATAACTTTGGGGTTTTTTTCACACTTACTTCTTTATCTTTCCACAAGCAAAATGGAAAGAAAAGACAGGTAAACAAGTGAAAAACACAGTTTTATTGATTTTTTTTTCAAATAAAAGTTGAGCATTCCCAGAACAATGCTTTGTTTCCCTCAAAATTTTTTTGCAAACCTTGTTGGCAGCTCTTCTTAGAGCTTTTGAATTCCCCACAAAGAAGAAAGCAAGAGCCTACTGCTGTACTAAAAGCAGTAGGGCACTAGAGGGTTCCCCACCCAGCAAATTCACTGCACAGGTCACCGGGGCTTCCTGATGCCTCCTTTGCTAAAGCTTAACTTTCTCACAGGCACAGTGTTTTACCATCCTGCCACAAAACGTAACTCTTGCAAATGAAACACTGACTAGCAAAAAGCAGTGCAGCATCCCACTCAAACTCTGCTACTACTTTTGCCAAGTGTGAACATGAAAATTTGCTTTGAGCCCTGCCCTGTCTGCCCCATTATTCCTTTTTCCACTGTTTATGAACTTCAGACTTTGTTTTCTGCGTGGCCTGTATTATATTCCATGTTTCTGTTTCTTGTGAGGATAGCTTACCAGAATGGCAGCCCACTTTGGCAAACAGTAGGCATCACAGCACCCCTCCTTCCCGGTGGGGAGGGCCTCTCTCCCATCCTGGAAAAGGTTCAGCCGCAGCCGGTAGAGCTTTCTGCAATGAGAGCAGACAGCATGCCCTGGGCTTACTGCATTGCCATTGTACCATGGTGTAGACAACACTGCTGAACAGTGAGAGGGGTGAGTGCCACTATGACTGAAAGCCCCATCCCAGCAGGGCTTTGTCCTCTGCTCAGTGCTGAATGGGGCCCAGCTCCTAAGCCTCAGTGGCCACCTTTGCTGATGCTTAGGGATAAAGATTGCATCATGCATCCTCTTGACAAGGTGGAATACTGCACTCTGATGAGCTTTCATTGCTGTTAAAATGGCTGAAAATTTGACTATGTATAGCTTTCTCTGAAGTTTGACACCCTTATCACATTAATTCTGACACAGACATGGGATGTCAGAAAAAAAGAAAAACATGGGAGCAGGAAGAGGTTCAGTAAAAAGGAAAAGAAATGTCAAAGTCAAATATTAATAAAGATTTCTATGCACAGATTTTGCACCCATGAAGGCTAGCTAATGTGACACACTGTGTGAACGTTCTTACTCCAGTTGAGGAATGCCTTTGTCCACTTTAGTTTAAACCTGTTCCAAATCAGTTAATGCAAAGCTGAGACAAACCTGGATTAAATCAAGACTGGAATGTACAGAGAAGGACTACTTGGAAATTATGTCCCAAGGCACATGCTTACTTCAGCTGGCTAAAGAACTGATTTATATGATGGTGTTTTAGGATGGAAAGTACATATTAATAGAAAAGGCATATCAACATTTATTTGAATGTATGGGACATTTTGGAAGACCTTTCCTTGTTTTTTTGGTTTTTTTTTAATAAAGCATTTAATGAGACTGCAATCCTTGAGAAATACTAGAACCAAGAAAATGACTAAATGATACTAAACAATGGCAATATTTGTTGTATCCAGATGAGCTGCATGCAATCTGAATGGCAGAGGATCAAAAAAGGACCTGTTTTTTTATAATTTTATGCTGAGAAAACACAGTTATTTTTCCCCCTTAATAACCACATTTCCAATGTAATAGAACACGCCAGGGAAAGAATATATCCTGGAGTGCTATGGGTGGCTTTACAAGTCCTGAAAGATCAGACAAATAACTCATAGCCCAGTGGCTAGGGAAATGAGACAGACTTCTGGACCCCCCCATATGGACCCGTGACCACTCACACTAATGCCCAGAGAGACCAGATTGCTCAGGGTCTTGGGTGCGGGCTACCCCACTGCCTGGTCTGGGGTAAGTGTCTTACACTCAGCTCTAATTTGCAGCAGTCATGACCTATGTACAATGAATTTCATGGCCTATGTACAATGAATTTCATGGCCTGATTTCTCTTTCGAATGGAGTTGTGCTGTCTGGGTTGAAAAATGTACTTCTGTTTATGTTGGAAGGTATATCAGAGAGATTAGTTGAATAGCCAAAGACTGGCTTTATCATCTTTTTCACAGAGTGTACCCTTGCCTGCTGGGACGACAGTGACAATGAAGTAGAAGTTTGTATTTCTTTTCTAATATTGAAAAAAAACCTCCAGGAGGAAGGACAGAAGCAAACAATTCTGCTTGGTCTTCTTCACATGAGGAGAGAGAAAGGTCAGTTGAGATTCTATTGAGCTTCATTTCAGGGCTGCAAGATGTGCTGTTTGTATCATTAAACATACATAGATATTACTGTGCCCCAGACCTGCTTGGTATTCACTCCACTTGCAAAGAATAATGGTAATTTTAGGTTTCTTCAGTCCAAGACACACAAATCACAACTATTAGATATTTCATTTCAAGTTAACATTGTCTCAAAGCTAATACCAAAACTCATGTTTTATGTGCATATTTATAAAATTGCCTAGCAATGGATTTTAGCATTTTATCTTCCAGTTCTCAGAGTACCAGCAAGAAAGATTAATGTGAGAAAATAACCTGTAATTAGGTTGGCTGGACAAAATTGTAGAGAAATCTATAAAAGGATGATCTAGTTCATGTCTGGGACCTCATGCCACCATGCTAGGGCAGTGGTGAGAAGACGTGAAGAATTTAGGCTTTTCCATCTTGAACGATGCCTTGCTCCATCTGTACAACAAATTGCCATTCACTGAGTCCACTTGAACAATTTTGAACAGATGCATGTGAGAGCAAAATCTAGCTGGTTAAAGGTTAGTGGAAGGCAATTGTAAGGGACTTGCTGGCAACTTCAGCCTTAGTTCCCTTCCACCTCCATGCGCATACTTATAAGAGGGGGTGTGTAGCTTTTCTGTTTCCAGATCCTGCAGTTATGTCACAATTTGTGGTTTGCACAATTAGAAATTAATGAAGTATGCTAGCATTAGGAGGAGTCCTTGAGAGAAAAATCCATCAATAGAAGGCTGGTAATTGCCACTGAACAAGGAACTGACGGATAGCACACCACGCTGATAGCAGGTAGGTAGGCAAAGTGACTCACGAAGCAGGCTATATAAAGGGATGAGTAACAAATGAAAACCGAATGAAAGAACAAATTGTCCTGTATGAGAAAGGCAGCTGCTGTCAGAGATCACCCACCTAGGACACAGAAGCAGTAATGAAAAATTTGTTGGAGTAGAATAAAGAAGGGTAATGGAAGAAAGCAACAGAGCAGCAGTTCCCAGTCACAATTTGTTCAAGAACTAACATCCCTCACAACAGCTGCAGCAATTCCTGGCCATGGGCAGAGGCGAAGGCAGTCAGTTCTTTAAGCAACATACTCTGACCCATCTTGCATACCCACAAGAGCATGCAGAGGGGATGGAGGCAGACAGTCTATTGCAGATGGTAGCTAGAGGTGCATGTGTTCTGGGTACCCAGATAAAGCTAGTCAATAACACAGATTTGGAAGTGAAGGGGAAAATGTAGTATTCTGAGGCAGAAATGCTGTTGTAGTGTTTAGGTGTTAGATCATGAACATCCATGTGGTTGACTGTCACTGCAAAGGACAACAGAGCTCAGTTACTCAGGGGACTTCTTCCTAGACCCCAGTAAAGCACCTGTGTGCTCCAGTGTTGTTTCCCCACCCCTGGTCCAAGGACTACCACTACCGTGCACTCCCCTAGCTGCACACACATCAGCAGAGGAGCCCACAGTTCCTTCTGCACACACCCAGAGCTGGGGGAAGATGAAACTTGTCTCCCTGATAAGATGACCCCACACAGAGCTAGAACAGGCCAGCACATGCACATAGATGCAGGACCACAACAGCAGTTGCACCCCACTGTGAGATACAACGTGCTGAGACTTTTCCTTATTTGGATAGGTATGGTCTATTTACCCAATAAATGAAAGCCAGACCATCTCTCTGATTGTGATTATTGAATCGCTGTCAATAGAGACAGGGAATACTCTGACACTCTTCAGCCCTCTGATACATTGTTTCCCTAATTCTCTCAGACTCTGTGAAATCTTAAGCTCTTCCCCAGCAATTTTGTAGATTTGGACTGCATATCCAAGCAAAGTTTTGGATTTAATCATGACGCTAGTCACTGGGACTGAACAGGAATGGGATGGATTTGTCTTTGTTCTCAGATGGGACAAGCCTACCCATTAGGAGAAAGTTTCCTGGTTCATGCTCTCAGATTTGAAAAATGAAACTCCATATCTGCGCTACCCTTGCTTAGACTCTGATCCCATAAACACTCTCACTAAATATTTGCAGAGAAGAGGAAACACAGCCAAATCCTACTAAGTTATAGTGAGCAACAGTCCTATTGCAAGACATTTATGTTTTCTGCATGTTCCACTGGGATAGAGGTCCCTTCAAAGCTTTCAATATGATTTAAGCACAAATGCTTTTCACATAGGTCAGAAGAGAAAAATGTAATTTCCCCTAGTTTTGTTTGGTTGGAGTTCTCTGTTCTAGCACTTAATTAATGACTCTGGTGAAATGCTTTGAAAGCAGCAATGCTTCTAACCCCAAATGCATTGCTAAATTGAGTACTTCCTGCTCATTGTCTATTTTGGAGAGGAGGCTGAACTCACATCCATGTGCTGCTAATAAAACCAAGGAAACTATTTTTATGGCTATGGAAAAAAAGGTATTTCTTCCTCAGTACCCTTCTCTGTCAGTTATAGCTGCAGGAAAGAAAAAAGCAATGTAAGAAATGTGGAAAGCAGGGGAGAGGTGGGAAAGGAAGCCAGATAGGACAGTGCAACATTACCCCAGCTGGAACAGTCAGCTTCACTGGTTGGCTTTGACACCTATCTTCCTTTCTTATATATTCACTCTTGAAACCCAAGCACTCCAAGGAGGGTCCACATAAGGATATAAGCACACAGAATGGAAAGTTGGCAGAACTAGATCCTGAACACAGTCCTCAAATCTTTACCTAATCCAGTGGGTGCCTGTTTTTTTACCAGTGAATTTCCCCAGGTTTTTAAGCTTTCATGTCTCTTATGGCCCAGCACCTGCATTGGGCCTGAGACACTGCAACCCGGAGGGTACGCACACACAGCACCCCACAGGTTTGTCCCCAGGTGTCACTACAAACTGACAGCATTGCCATCAAAGACCTGTCCAGAAGAGGAAGCGACACACTTCCATTGCGCAATGGCCTGATGAGCGCTTCTCCAGGCAGCAAGATATGAATGTGCCTCTCTGCAGTGTGAAGGGTTCGAGCTTGCTACCCTAATGGCCAAAGTTCATATGCATTTCACCTTGGGGGTTTTGCACCAAAATGAGATAGGAACAAAGAGAAATAAGGACTTGCAGCAGATGCTCCAGCCCAGATGAATTCAGCTGAGTTGCCCTCCTTGTCGACCACAGAAGGGGCCTAGGAGAACAGCTCCTGCCATTCTGCAGCAGCAGCGGAATGTGCAGACAGTGCAGGGATGGGCCTGAGCTTGGGTCCAGCAGCTGCTCCATGCACATCAGACAGTGCAAAACCTCTTGTCCAGCAGGTGTGTCACCTCCTCCACTTCCAATTGCTCTGCTGAAGGAGTAGCACCCATGACCTGGGAGCCCAGCAGCACTCACGAGTTCACTGACAAGTTGGATGCAGAATAAGACCAGTTTGATATATTGTCTTTTCCTCCTACATGCAGATGGTGATGGACGTCTCTCTATCCTACCTACACATAATTTTCCCCATAAAACCTGCAGCAACTTAAGCAGCTTCTGTTTTGGAGTTGTATTTGGTTGATATTTCAAATGGAGAATAAACTTTTGCAGAGGGAATGGGGGATAGTCAGAGCCATTACGTGAATCTCATTCCATTGGAGTACCTGCTTTAGCAAAGAGCAATTTCCATTTGGTAAGCTACAAACATGGACATCCTCTCAGGTGGCCAAGCATCATGGAGTAAGTTCCCATCCTGACACTGATCCTGATGTACAGTGTGCTGATGGGAGTGATGGCAATGAAGCCATGGCAAACAGAGCTGAGAAGGTTTAATTGCTAAGTGAGGATAACAATGATTTTGTTCCTGATTCAACCAGACAGCCTTCCCTTGAAACAATAGTTGGTGAAATAGCAGATCTGTGCATGAGAGATAACTATGCAGATATTGAAATCTCAGGCAAGGGTAATGATATGAATGTCAGATAAAAAAGTAAACCATAAAGCTGCTATTGAAGTACTTCATGGATGCATTGCCTGTCTTTAACCGCAGGCCAGCACAAACACTGCTCACTTAATGTTGTTCCACAGACTCACAACATCTGACAAAATAAGTGACCGTCCAGGACTTCTCATTTGGCATTTCTGCTTTCTCCTGGAACACAATGAGGTTGGCTAAACATGTGTCGTGTAAACATTTGCCTACAGAGTTCTTGCTTTGTATATTTACACAGCCCATGTAAATTTCGTGCTTTATTTTTGACAGAGAAAACCCGCAGTGACTTTTTATATTTACTGCATTCATTCTGAAGTTGTTGCCTCACCTACTGCCAATATGTTCTTTTTTTGTTAAAGAACATATAAAGAAAACATATTATGCACGTAACTGTCCTAGTTTCATCTGGGACAGAGTTAATTTTCTTCATAGCAACTAGTAAGAGGCTGTGTTTTGCATTTGTGCTGCGAAGAAGGCTGATAACACGCTGATGTTTATAGTTGCTGTCTGGACAGTTAACGACTTTTCAGCATCTCTGCTGTGCCAGTGTTTGCAGGTACAGGAGAAGCTGTGGGGCAGCACAACCCCAATTGCTAGCCTAGGAGCTGACCTTAGGTTTAGGACTGAGACCCAAATTGGCCAATGGCATATTCCATATCATGCATGTCATGCCCAGTATAGAGATCAGGTTCTGTCCGGAGGTGCTCTCTCTCTGAGTTACCCCTCTCTCAGGTTCATCTCATTCTCTCAGCTGGCTCTCAGTCTCTCGGATGCTCAAGTTCTTATCTCCACTCTGGGACTGTGGTTTCAGCACCTTCCCTGGTCTGGGATCATTAGCTGGAAACGGCCTGAGACTTGATCATTGGGTGGTGAGCAGTATCACTATGTGTCACTCATTTGTATACTTCTATTCTTCTCAATTTCATTGTAGCCTAGTTATTAAATTGTTCTTATCTCAAACCAGAAGTCTCTTTTCCCTTCACTCTTTTAATTCTCTCACCCATCCCCAGAAGGGGGGGAGGGTGAGCAAGTGGTTGTGGTGTTTGGCTGCCAGCCAGGGTAAAACTACAACAGTAATCCTTACATTGCCGTTACTTGGACTACAATTTTCAGTGGCCAAGAAAGAGGCATATTCCCAGGTTTTGTATCAGTGAGGTTTCTTTGCATCATTAGAGTGACCTGGCAAGCCAAAGAAAGCAAAGCTCAAAAGGCCAGAGGGATGTCATGCAAGAGCCTGCCAGCCTGGGAACAAAGAAGACAAGGCAATGCAAAATCACAAATGTTGAATTTGCAAAGATGGACAGTACTAGCAGGAGGGGCAACACATGGATGAAGAGGAGAACAGCCCAGAGGCTTTCTCTTGAGAGCAGCATGCAGCACCTCAGGAGAAAAGTTTCTATACTTCCAATCTGCAAGCTATTATCTTAATTTTATGCTGGATGCAAGCTTTAGGGAGACTAATGATGCAGCTGGACAAAAAAAGCAAGCCACAGAAGACAATAAAGAAATGAAATAGAGGACTTCCAATACTCATGTGCTCCTTACTAAAGGATAATAAGAACTAAAGTTACTACTAATATTTACAAAAGTAAGCAGCCAGGGATTGTAGCAGAGGTATTAAAATACTAATTGTTTTAAAAACACATGGATCTCATCAAGCTGACACCCCTAGGAAGAAGAGGTCATCCATGCAGTTAGGGAAGAATTTGAGGGTTATGGGGAATCAAGAAGACAGTAATAAAATAGGATAGGACTGAAGGAACCAAAGCATCCTACTTGTCATGACTCAAGAATTATTCCTCCATCTTAAAGGAAAAAACTGAAGGAGTTTCTTTCTCAGGGAATCATCAGGCAAGTAGAACCATCACTAGGATGGTTAAAATAGAAAAAGGCTTTAGTGTGAAATCAGTTATGCCTTTTTTAAGGGAAGTCATTATTAACTCAAACTCATCTTAAATCAAAGATTTAATTTTCCAAAAGTGATCTCACAAGCTTCTTCCTGCCCTACAAAAAAAAAAAAACAAAACAAAAACACAGATGATATCTGCAACTTCAGGCATCCAATCTGCAAAGCTGATACACTTTTAGGAAGGTGTAACTGCTTTTCTGGACAGAACAGTCAGAAGAGCCAAATTCAGAAATTACATTTAAATCTGATTTGGAAAAACACCTGCATAATCCCAGGCAGATTTAGGATGGAATTACCAAAACTCTTGAAGACCTCCTGCAGAAAGAGAGTCAACACAAATAGCAGTTTTCCCAGCTTCTACTGGGAAGCTAACAGGAGAGGTAGGACTCACACCATTAGCTAATGATTTTTTTGGGGATAGAGATTTACAGAATTTGAACCTCTCCACTGTTCTCTGATACCCTTGCCACTACTTAGCTTTCTATCTGTAAAGCAGAACTACATTGTATTTCTTATGGTAATGTTTTGGAGAGGGAAGGAGGTCTTTTAAGGACTGGCAAAACTAATAATAATAATAATAATATTAATAATAGTAATCCCAACAACAAAAAAAGGCTAGAGATCCTTTATGTTACCTCAAAAGGAAAAAGAGTTTGAGGAAACTGTTAAAAATTGTTGTGTGCATCAAATATACAGGTTAAGTCAAGCAAAGAGTTCATGGAGAGAAGCAGATCTTGCAGCAGAGCAAACACATAAATTCACATTCCAGACCAGACTTCTCTCCTCTCAGAGATAATCTCAGCAGACACAAGTAGGTGGGCAATGAAAAGCTCATGCCATCGGTTTGCACGGGTCACGGGGCAGCTGACAGAGGAACAGGACCTGGACAAGCTCCATAGCTAGCAGGCAGGAATTGGAGCAGTTAGCTGCAGTATGTAAATACAGATATCTCATTAATAGCCTTAATCCTTGGTCCAGGGGGGAGAGTGGAAAATAGGGCCAAAACAGCAAAGGCTGCACGTAGCACCTCAGCTCAGGCACGTCTGCTGGCTATTGCAGGGAACAAAGACGAAAACCTTCACTAACACAAAACCTCATAAGAACAAAGGAAGTGTGTGAAAAGGGAATATATAAAACACATTCACAAGGAACGGCTAGTGCCAAATACTTCTCTGTGCTTGAAGTGTCAGCTGGGTCTGACAGGTGCCTTTGGAAAAACAGCAAGTCAGAGCAATAACTAATGGCTCCCTAAATCCCTGCTGTCAGGCACTGGCACGCTAGTTATTTCCACACTTCTCCTTTCTGACAGCTGAAGGAGAACCACATCTTCCCAAGACGCCAAACCTTGCTCATCTTCTAAATAAACATCAAAATCCCACACCCTCTCAGGGGCTGAGATGCTTGTATGAGGATGCAAGCATTGCTCCCCCCATTGGATGCCCTGCTCCTCCTGCTTTCCACTGTTACCCCAGGCTCTTCACCATCAGAATGATTTGACCAAGTTGTAGTTTTGCCAGCTGCTGCATCCCTCTCTTGATGCAGGGAAGACAGCCTGCCCTGCAGATCTGACGTTCAGCTGGGTTTTTTTCTTTTTTAAGAATTAAATCCCTGATCTGCCACACTTCCCAGATCCCATGCAAATCACACTTCCTTTGGAGTAACAGAATGCTATTGCTTGCTATCACCCCAAGATCCAGACTCTGGGAGGATGAATGAATAAAGGGTGTGAGCTACTCCACATGGGGGGAAAGGGAGACATAGAAAGACATTACCTAAATGTAACATAGATTCCTGTCTGCCATTTTGGTTTCCCAGGGTAATGGATTTCAAGTATTTCTGCCTGCCTTAAAATACTACAATAAAGTTAACATATGCTCATCAGGAGGATGGACTAAACTTTTACCAAAATAATAGCACGACCATGAAATACTAATTCTGATGTAACCATTTGCCATTGGTAGAAAAAGAATTTGAACTGGTGGCTTCAAAGGTCTGAAAAGCATTCACTAATCTTTGGTCAGCAGCTGGGCTGGAGAAGATAAGCCCCAGCTTTTATTTTGATGCACTTGCTTTCCTGAATCAATGCTGATACAGTCTCTACAGATCAGGGGAGGTTGGTCTTACTGTGCAGAAAGCAATTTTTCAAAACAAAAGTATGAAGTAAGTAGATCATTGGGGTCAGAAGAGGGAGGAAAGCAATGGAATAAATGACTGATGAATGAGAAAATTATTACAAGCTGCTTAGCAAGACTTCCAGAACACCAACTGGGGAAGGAAAGATGGCAAGAGAACAAAACTGGTGCATATTGAGCACACGTGAAATACTCACTGTATTTTTGTGAATTATGCTGAGCCCTTGCAGATAACTTGCAAAATTAAGGGCTGATTTTAGTGCCAAAAAGAGCATAGACATTTTGACAGAGAAGATAGCAGGAACAGGATCTGGCCCACAGATAATATAAGAAAAACAGAACCAAGCCAAAGATTATTTTCTTTTCATTAAATAAGATTTTAAAGGGGAAGTAGAGATCTACTGTGTTTACCACAATAGAAAACACTTACAAAAGTTCTGGTTTTCAAAAGGCAATTGTCCAGCACCCCCTAAAAAAATCAGGATTTCTTTAAAAATATCTCAAGTTACTGTTGAAGAATGTTTTAAACCAAAAATCACCAGACTTTTCTGGAGACTTCATGGAAAAAGCAGCTGTATAAAAGTAAACCCTAGTGGTTTCTGTTTACACGGTGCAAGTTTTGATTAAAATTTGTACTTCTAATGTGTTCAGTGTCTGGCTTAAAATGTAGTTATATGACCAATCTTATACTTTGAGCATATGGATATATAAAGGAAGATTTAAACTTTGTCGCTTTCACCTAATTTCTCTAAAGGCCAAAACGAAAGCACAAATCTGACAACCTCAGACTGTGGTAAAGTTCAATTCATACAACTATCTGGACCCCCAAATCCTTGGTTCTTACTCATCTTTAGTTCTGCTGGGTTATCATTGTTTTGCAGAAAAAGAAAAAGGGGTTTAGAGTCTTTTAGGACAATATCACTGCTTTTGAAGCCTGAATAAATACAGGAAGAGAACACCTGAAGGAAATACATGTAATTTAAATGAAAGATATATGAAAACATATAATGTCTATTAACCATAATGCCTACTTGGAGAGCTAAGTTTATGGTTGTGTTTTACTATTCCAACAACACTAAGAAACTCTCCTCCTGTACATTTTAATTAGTATCCTGCTACCTATAAAACACAACATTCAGTTTACCTTGCTATCTCTTTTAACTAGGCTGTGTAAGAGTTAGGACCTGATATTCCCAGAACCTCCACCACTTGTATGGGATTCCCATACTTACTTCTCTTACTGTATTTATCACTAGCTTTAAATAAACCTGTGAATGACATGAAACATGGTAGTACACCTCCAGCACCAACTCAGCCAAATGCAGTTTTCAAGTGGAAGGGATCCCAGGACTCGATTTTAAAACACCTGTCTGGCTTTAGTGTAATGTTCGTGTGGCTAGCGTCGATGAGGCCAATCGCATGGACCCTCTGTGAGCGGCCATGTGGCCTCTGCTGAGGTGAGGAGGTGAGCCTGGTGGGCAGGGGGCACATGTCCCCACTCCAGTGGAGTAGTGGTGGTTGAGCAGCCCCACACCATGGGAAATGCCAGAGCACTGTCAGTGCCAGCCTGGGCATGCTGAGCACAGCCAGGTGTGCAAGGCCAGGTCAGAACATAATGCAGTTGTGAGGGTCTTTTCTTTTTCTTCTCTTTTTAAAACAAACAGCTTTCCTTTGCATGCAAACATTACCATATATTAAGTGTGAGATTTCACAACAGATAGCATCAAGCATCTAAAGCATGCTACTTGCAGGGTTTGGCACTGAGCACCCCTGACCATCACCAGGCAACACCCTTTGACTGAAAATCAGAATACTTAAAGCACAGCAAACCACCACAGGAGTTCCACACTGAAATGACAGTGTTTACATACGTGTACACGCTAGCTAAAATCAGAAACCTAAATCAGACTGGAAATACTCATCACTTCACAGCGCTAAGAAAAGGGGCTTCAGGAGAGAGAAGACACACAAATACAGGTTATTGAAGCTACTGAAATACTTAAGAATAATTTTGTATACTCTTGGAATCGATTCCTTGGGAGAACTCTCTTCATACACTGCATGAATAATACCCAGCTATTAGAAGACAACCACCTCTTCTTTCTTAAACTGCTGTGCCCAAGAGCCTCTGATCAGTGGGCAGAAGAGAAGGTGAAAGCAGGTCCAGCTCTATAGAGAAGCAGATTCACAACACCCCAAGGTTTAGTAACATGGTGATTGAGCTCTGGGAGCCGATCTTGTTTCTAGAGCCTTCAGCCTTCTCACTTCAGATTTAATCAGAAATAATCAGCCCTTTTGAACAGCAGGAAATTTGGCTGCTACTGAAGACGTGCTACACTGCCAAGCCATGCCTGCCCAGCAGGAGCTGCAGTCCTTCTGAGTAGGTGCAGCTCACAGCCCTCCAGGATAGCATCCTCCTCCTAGGAGGGATGCAGCTCAGCATCCTAACAGCCTCCTTGGGAGATGAAGGGAGAACAGTGCTCATTTCCATTATATTTAATTGGAAAAAAGGGTGACATGCAACAGGAGAGCAACACGAGAATGTCAACTAATGTTGCATCAGCTCTGTAGGGGAGATCTCCAGATTGTAAAGTCCCAGGTAGATCCTCAGGCTCTGAGACAGGTCTTGTGCCCTGACTCTAGTAACGGTTTTAATGTGATTAACTCGGTGTTAAACCACAGAATGAGTATGCCCTTTAAAAAGTTTCAGCAGTGTTATTAAGCTTGCTTGCATGGAGAACAGGTGCATGTGCACATGGCAAAGAGTCACCAATGAAAGGCCACGGACTCTGATGTTAAACTGATGCCAGGGACTGTACCAGCCCTGCAGGAGGTTATTCGCTTCCAGGAAAAATGCCAAGAGCCTTTCTCAAATACGAGCATGCAATTAGGAGATGACAAGGAATGCCTTTCAAAATAATACATGACGCTTTTGTACCAGAGGTGGTCTTGTGCAAGAAATCTCAGTGTTGCAGAAATCACAGATAATGGGAAAGAGGATGAAAGGGAACTTGTGCAAACATTGTCTGAAGCACAGGAATGACAAATGCCCTGGAGAGGGATCCTTTAACCACTCCAGGAAACTCCATTATAATCAAGGTGTAGGCCATTTTATTTACAAGTGAATCAAAAGAACTTTTGAAATGCTAAGAGGATTTGAGGGAAAAAATTGAAAAAATAGAACTTTTAAGGACAAGAAGGACTCTCATTGCATATGTTTGAGAACTAGCTTTTGTACTGAAAACAGGGACAGAAATTAGTTCGTTTCTTAATGTGGCACTTTCAGTCAAGTATCATTGCCAAAGCCAGGATGCTTTTTTAGTAATATATTACTAATGTGGTGACTGCCCTGCCCCGAACTGTCCTTATAGTGAGGAGGTTCAGACACATTTCCGTGTATCAGAGGAACAGAAAATATATCTGCAAGACACAAAGGAAAGATTTAACAGCCTGAGGGGGAAAAAAACCCCACAAACACAACAGTCTGAGAGAAAGATGTGAGCCTAAGGTTTCTCTTTCATTTTCCCAACACCTGGCCAGGGCACCTCGCTCTTGTGTGTAGTTGAGTTAGTTTAGCCAAAAAAAACCCAAAAGCTGAGTTAAAATAAAATATACCAGCGCAGTCAAAGGAATAAAAGCAAATTATTTTCTTATCCCAGCAACCAGCCTTAATACATACTTGAAGCTGGATAAAATGAGATGGATGAGAGATCTAGGTATGTTACAACTTGCAGCAAACTAGCCACAGATGAACAATAGCTTGAAGATTAAAGCTATGTTAAATAAGTGACTTGTCAAATCCATTTCCATTTCTTGGCTAACATGACAAACTGTATAAACTGACAAAACCTTATGACTGAAGCAACAGCCACAGTTTCATGCTGTGTACTTTTAACTTTGCATTGTTCACTCTGTCCTCGTTGTGTTGTACCTTACCTGATATACATTGCAATTGTCTCTGGGGAGGGGCAATAATAAATTATATACACATTCTGCAACTACAAAGGACTCCAAAGAAACTAGTTAAATTAGCAATAAAGATACAACAAACACAGTAGTCATTAATCCAACGAAAAAGTACTAGTTGCTGTTCTTACAAAAAGTTCAACTTGTCACAAAACATTTACAAAATATTTCTTTGGCAATTGCAGTGGAAAATCTCCAGGGTCATAGTTGCTGCTAAACTGGGCAGAGAAGCCGAGCCAAGGCAGCAACATACTTGAGGCTGGGACACAATCTTTTGACAATTCCTGTAAGGAACTAGACTTTTTATTTTTTTGCAGAAGGAAACCTTTTGCAGTAGGATTTTGCAGCAGCCAGTTTTCTTTAGATGTGAATATCAGGAGTCATACACTGGAATGGCTCTGCAAGTGCAGCCTGAGACTAAACAGCAGGTAATGTTTGTCAATTAGACATGCTAATTCTCCTTACCAAAGTCAGACAAGAATGCTGTGCATTCACAGATTTAGCTGAAGGGCTTGCTACAGCAGCCTTCTTATGGCACATAGCTGAGACAACCCAGCTGTGTCCCGGCCTGAAGGGACCCTAAGTAATAAATGAAAAGTAATCCTTTTATATTCATATAGTGCGGTTATAAGTAAGCAAGCCACTTTGTCTCTGCTAGAAGCGATGGTGCACCAATAGTAGGATTGGTTAGGATGTAAGACAGGAGGAAAACGGGTATTTTGCTTTTACCAAAAGAGATTAAAACTGACAGGTAAACAAGCCTCCTCTTAGGCAGGAAGTAACAAATCCATTTGGGTCTTTGTTCTTTAGAGGTGCTTCCCCATCCTTTGCTCTCTTGCATTTCATAAACCCAGGGTCAAATTTTATATGTCATGCTACGGAGCTCCACAAATATTGTGGGACAGGACAGGCTGTGGAATGAAGACACTGCAGCACTTGGAACACAGTCCAGAAAGAGAGAGCTAAACCCAGCCTGGGTTTGGTTATGCTGGTAAAGAGAGAAGTGAGGGAGCCCTGTGCCCTGCTGCTTCACAGCTCACCATGGCTCTCTCTGCTGCACCCTCTTCCCTACGTCTTTCCAGCATGCTCCAGACACCTCACCATCACACGAAATTGTGATGACATCCTACTTCAATCAGACTTGCCACACAACATTAGGAGAGCCTCAAAGGACTTTAAAGCCTTTAGACTTTTATTCAGCCTAATTGCACCATTGTGCACTCACTGTCACTTAAAGCTTTCTGGCAGCTGATATAGGTCATCAAAATAAAACTCTTCTAACAACGTCTCCTTTTACCTGCCTAAGATTCATAGAAATAGTAATCAGCATTAAAAACAGTTTCTCTCTCAAAATCAAATTGTAGGAAAAGATTCATTGAGGGGTACATTTGAAAAAAATATAGGAGCTTTTCACTGGACAACGCTAATATCAGGAGGCTTTTAAACCCTATTGAAATATAATTAAATACATGTTCACCTCAAAAATGATTTTAAAGAACTGAGCTTTCTTAAAGCCATTCAATAAAAGCCCTTGGAACCCATTATCAATCCTTTCAATAACATCTTACAACTATTCAGTTTTAGGTTTGGTGGTTTGATTTTTTTTTCCCCTATTGGCTTGGTATGTTTTCTTGAGAGCAAAACATCCTGGTGCCGTTGTGTTGGCTTTGGGGAAAAATCCAGTACTATAAGCAAATGCAAATGCTCTTTTGTTTTCCCCTTATTACCCAGTAGACTAAGAATAGGGGTGTAATTGAACAAGTGACCTCATATTTGGACACATGTAGGAAAGAATGAAATGTATGTTATTGTAAGTTCTCCAGAGTCCACATAAGCAAACCTCTCCAGATATTGCACTGTCTATCAGACTCTGCTTCTTACAAAGTCAGTGGGAGGTTTGCCATTGTCTTCTGTGTCAGCAGGATGGAGCCTCTAGTATTTGTCTTCAGATGTGGTGACTTGTTCATGCCTGCCAATGGCAGTAGGGCTCTAGCTACTTAGATTAGTTTAAGATCTGCCAAGACATGTTTATGCTCTATCACTATTAAAATCACAGCACACAGGAATTTAAAAAAAGCAAACAAACAAACAAAACCAACAAACAACCAAACCTCTTTGTTAAAGGAAGTCCTAGATGACTGTCCTGCATCTGTGGGAAAGGACTGTGCATGTGCAGAGCTGCAGAACATGGAAAATATTTGAATATGGTAGCAGCCAGAGCAGAGGAGCCGCTGTGCAGAGCACAGACTTCGTTTGCTTGCTCCCGGTAGTGCACTAGCTGCAGCTTTTTACAGATGGACACATGAGAGCTGGAAGGGAGGATGCAGCTAACTCTTCTCCTTCCCCCAGGGACCCACAGGCCAGTGGCTGCAGAGAGGAAGTGCAAGCACCCGGTGTCAGTGAGGGACAAGGAGCACCAGGGGACAGAGAAATCCAGCTGGGCCTCAAGGGACAGAGAGACTGAGGCAAAATTCCTTCTACCAGCAAAGCCACTGAGTCAGCTAGGAGCAGGGACTGGCCAGCAGGACCAGCACAGGCAGGGAGGGGAACTGTATACAAACCTTTCCCTTTTGACTCTTTTTTTTTTTCCCTCCAGTTCTGTCTGCTGCAGTCAATTTGAGTTTCCTCTATTTAAAAACCTAAACATTCTCAAATTAATTTTCAGTTTAAAAGCCTTACAGTTTTCCTGGAAAAACTCATTGTAGAGGAAAGGTCTGGCAGATCTGCCTCAAAACTCTGGTCACTTTAGTCCTGTCAGAAGTACCAAGAGATATCAACTGCAATGGCTCATGGAATTTAAAATAATTTTTGAGGCTGTTTTTGTTTATCACCTAAGCTGGAGTATAAGCACACTCTTAAAATTTCAGTGCATCGTTATTTTGTATGAGTGTGGTTCTTTGGAAAAAAATCCTGCTGTTGTTTACACCTTCCTAAGCCTTTTGTTCAGTGCCAGACAAAAAGGAGATAGGGTGCAATGCTTAATAAGGACAATAACTACACTTTGTTTTGGAGTCAGCCCACCACAGAGAAGAGATGAAGTCCAAACAGCTGTGATGAGATCCATATTCCTAAGGATCCTCCAACAATGTTTGCATTGCCATAATGCCATCTGTTCGAAGAACATGCTCAACACCCCAGTGAGGTAAAATAAAAATAATACTCTCAGTGGGAAAATGGAAAGTAGGTAGTAAGTGGCTTCCTTGAGGTCACAGGACTTGCATGCGGTGCAAGCACCAACTTGAACCTCCAGTTCCAGGCTTAACCAGAAGACCAAACTTTCCCATTAGCTGCTTAATCACTCTATACATAATCACAGTACCAACAACAGGGAACTCCAGGACTGTGACAACAGAATATGAATCCACTCACAATTGCAGGTGTTTCTGCTGACCCCTCAGATGAGAGTGAACTGCTGATGAGCAGCAGTGCTGGATCCAGAGCTGCCATCACCAGGGTGACAATAGGATCAGCATTCATTGCCATTAATAGAGCCAGTCCCTCAGCAATAGTAAGTTTCAAATTTTGCTGTGTTATATCTCATTCCATGTAAAACCCGAAGTAGCCAGATAAGAGAGGAAACATGATTAGATCCATCTGTAACTTAGAGAGGTTCTCCTCCCTCCCTACTCTGCCCTGGTGAGACCGCATCTGGAATATTGTGTCCAGTTCTGGGCCCCTCAGTTCAAGAGGGACAGGGAACTGCTGGAGAGAGTCCAGCGCAGAGCCACAAAGATGATGAAGGGAATGGAGCATCTCCCTTATGAGGAAAGGCTGAGGGAGCTGGGTCTCTTTAGCTTGGAAAAGAGGAGACTGAGGGGTGACCTAATTAATGTTTATAAATATGTGAAGGGTGAGTGTCAGGAGGATGGAGCCAGGCTCTTCTCTGTGACATCCAGTGATAGGACAAGGGGCAATGGGTTCAAGCTGGAACATAGGAGGTTCCACTTGAATATGAGAAAAAACTTCTTTACAGTGAGGGTGACAGAGCACTGGAACAGGCTGCCCAGAGAGGTTGTGGAGTCTCCTCTGGAGATATTCAAAACCCGCCTGGATGCGTTCCTGTGCGATCTGATCTAGGTGTTCCTGCTCCGGCAGGGGGATTGGACTAGATGATCTTTTGAGGTCCCTTCCAATCCCTAACATTCTGTGATTCTGTGATTCTGTGGAACCTGCCACTGAAGCAATAAGGAGGGATGGACGAAGTCCAAGAGCTTCTGGCCAACCACAGGTGGAGAAGGGGCACCCTGTCCACACCAGCCACCAAGGAGGAGACCACGTGGGTGTGCACACAGGTTGCTCCATTCTGATTATCAGCCAGGCCATTCACACATCTCTGCCTGGGGAGGACCATCCATATCTTCTGGAAGTCTGATGGAAGATAAAACCATTTCTCTATGTGGGGGCACAGTTAGAAACTGTGACCCGCTTCCAGGAACAAGTCTCACCTCTGGTAAAACAGGTGGTGGTCTTTCCACAGGCTCCTCTTCCAGCTGCCATGGTTGCTCCCATGCTCATGGCTGACACTGTGGGAACCAGTACCCAAAGCAGAGCCAGCTCAGCAACTAAACTCACCCAACAGGGACCTGCATCCTGACAAAAAGTAGGGACCTGGCAGACACAGAAGTTTCCTGCTCTGCTGAAGGGACCCAAAACAATGACAGCAGTGATCCAGACCATCTGCAAGGAAAGCTGATGAGATTGCTGAGGAGATGACAGAGGACCTTCACTGCACCAGGAGGTACTCAGGACTATTGGAATACAAGGTCAGCGTGCTAGCCCAGCATTTATAGCTTCACAAAAAAAAGCATGAAAGACACAGAAACATAATATTAAGGACAAAGGACAGAGCTGAAGTAGGGGAGACAGACAAAAACATGCATCAGCTTTCCTCTGACCATCATTCAGTGAGCTCTGCGTATGCTCCTGTGAGTTCTTAGGTCAAGGTCTAAAATCAGAAGAGATGAAGAAATACAAATGAGTTACCCATCATCCCCAAAGAAAAGACCCTTCTTCTGGACGCAGCCCACATTTTTCAGGGAATAACTGTCCCCCATAGTTCTGGAACAGCTGGGCTCCAGCTCGCAAGATTTAGTTTGAGCAAAGACAACGGCTGCCACCTGATCAAATACACTAATTTCCCAGCATGAAACCTCAGCAGCCTGCACAATGTTGAGTTTGATGTAATAATAATTATGACAATGAAATAGCTTCCAGTTTTTGAAAAAAAAAAAAAAAAAAAAAAAACCTGAAGGCTCCATTTTTTCAAGTATTTTTTTTTTTTTTTAGTAAGCATATCCCCGCTTAATTAGGGGTAGTAATTGCTTTGCTTTCTAAAAATGTAGTCCCATGTTAAATTTTAATGGATTAGAATAATAAAGATCATGCTGTTTTATAAAAGATTTTCAACTGTTCCTTTTTAGAGTCTACTTTATAGTGTTGTTTGCTTAGCTCATAACCTTCCCATAAAGTTTGTCTGTCCAAAACATTTATTTCTTTACTTGATTTGTATTTAATTGTCATAAATCACTGAGCTGTAAGAATTCCAAGCATGTAGGGATTGATTCCATTCATTCACAAACTTTACGCGACTGTGACTCCACCAATTTTAGTTATATCATTCAGTTTACCACCATGCACAGACGTACTTCTCTACTAAATCTACAAATGTTTTTCTTTTTTTTCCCATTTTGACCAAATTATGAGTAATTTTGAGAACAAAGATAAACTTTTCATGTAGTTTTTCTTTTCAAAATTGTCTAGCTCCTTTGACAGCTAGAAGGGAGAAAAGACCTTAAGTATGACAATTAGCTAATACTATAGTCAAATAGTTAATTTTGTAGCTTTAATCTTTGAAGAAAGAGCAAAAGTGAGATGTTACTTCTGTATTCTGATTAATATCATATTTTCACTTTATTTGACTGGGAAAGTGAAACATAAAACACACACAGGAGGTTTGCTCAGCACTCTATATCATGAACATCTGGTCCAAAAACCCACATTCTTGTGATTTGTACATACAGATGAAATAGTCTAAGGCTCCCCCAACACTTGCCTAAAATACCATGACTAAGAGAAAACAGTCACAGATACACCAGCACAGAAATAGCCCTGTATCAGCACCTTCTTTCACAGCACGGCTTGCATACCTCTTCACATGGTGCACATGCAGATTTGGAGACTATCTCTCTTGGGACTGCACTTGTTCCTATTCCCTGCCAGGTCTTGTGTGCACAGCCCACAACTAACGTGGGAATTCAGCAGTTTCTTGCAACGCTGCCTGCAGATCAGCAACAACCAACATCCCAAAGGTGACTTGGCTCCAGTGGGCTGAAAGCTGAGAAGACACATGATGTGGGAGGAGGAAAGGAAGTAAAGCATTAGAATAAGACAGATGATTTTTCTCGCCAACTACCAAACCCAGACAGAAAGATGAAAAGTCAATGGGACAAATTATTTCCAAAGCATGATCTGACCTGTTATCACTTCTGGGGTTTTACTAGTGATGAAAATGACCTAGCAACTGCCATTGGGGGAAGAAGTCTCTGCAGGAACCTCCCTGCAGACATCTGGGTCTGACTCTTGCAATCCCATCCTCTGATTTACAACCAAAGTGTTAAAAGTTTCCTCTGAATGATTAGCAACTTGTTTGCTCCTTGGTGTTTTGGACAGTGATTCAGCCCGTACTTTTATCCTTCAAAGCCAATCAGAATAATATTTTAAAAGGAAAGAATAAAGAAAAAAATCCAAGTCAAGCTTATTGACAAAGTTCACTTTAGTTTCATCTGCTGTGACTGCTGGTCAGATCAGCACTGCTCAGAGAAGGATGCACACACCTTTTAAATAGGAGTTCAGGATTTTTTGCCTGAGCCAGCTCTTTGCAGATGCAGCATCTGGTTTTCAGCTTGTAAACAAACTTACAGTTTGGTTTATTAGAGAACAGGGAGGGCAAGTGACCTGCCAGAGGTCTCCCAGTGAGCAATGCATAGCACTGGGTTTGAACCTCGGTTCTACCTGGTTCCCAAACTTCCACTCTCTTGTTTGGATATTTCCCATCCATCAGCCCTGCTACTATCTGCTTGCTCCCCAACCGACAAACCAAACAAACCTTTTTCCAGGCCAGGTTTACAGGTTTTTTTTTTTTTAACATTCATCCAACATTTACTGAACCTAGTGGATTTAGGAAAACCTGAATCTATACTGAAACTGTGTTTTGAATGCACTGGAGTAGGGGAACAGTACCAAAGCCCCTTTTACAATGCACCCTCCCAACTCAGCTCTCTTACAGACACACTCAAGGACAGGAAAACTTCCGTAATGCCTAACCAAGAGATGTCCAGAGCTGTTAATGGCAACAACAGTCACCACTCCCCAAAAATGCTGAGTCTTGGGTGAGTCAAAGCCCCAAAAAATACTGAAGAAATACATATTTTCTGTTTCTCTTGAGCAACATGCTTCCCCTGTTGCACTTGGAAACATCCATTAGCTAAATACCTGCTTCTTGGAAGTGGCACGTCTCTGAGCTGCTCATTGCCAGTCAGCTCCAACCTGCATCCTGGTGTTTCCTCATACCTCAGAGCCATGAGTGAGCATATTGCAGCCACAGCCTGAATTGCTTTTGGAATCAGTAAGAGCTTTTAAAACAGTAAATTCAAGGGTAGTAGAATAAGGAATAACATAGGTATTATCCTTATTACTATTATTATTGCTATTTGCAAACTTAACAGTAAGATACACCTGCTTCCCCATCATACAGCCCAGGAATCTTAACAGGGTTGTGTTCCAGGGTTTTGCTCAATCCAAAGCAATGCATTTCCCTCTGAAAAATGTAGAAATCTTTTGCTACCTTGGCAGTGGACATAGAATCAAACTGAAAATCAAAAAAGTAAAAACTAAATCCAAGACTTCCCATTAAACCACTTTACAGTGTTGGATACTTCACTGCATTTCTCTGTGATTCAGTTCCCTCTCCTGCAAAGCAGAGCTATTGAAAAACACCTGTCTTCACCAAACACTGGGTTTTCCAGGTAACGAGGACTATGCCAGGTATAATCCTTCTGAAAGTTTACAGGGTTTGAAGCATTACACAGAATCACACAGAATCACAGAATGTTAGGGATTGGAAGGGATCTCGAAAGATCATCTAGTCCAATCCCCCTGCCGGAGCAGGAACACCTAGATCAGATCGCACAGGAACGCATCCAGGCGGGCTTTGAATGTCTCCAGAGAAGGAGACTCCACAACCTCTCTGGGCAGCCTGTTCCAGTGCTCTGTCACCCTC
>VZTO01007857.1:0-17420 GCA_013400615.1 Syrrhaptes paradoxus | reverse complement strand
CCTTTTTGAAGACTGGTGTGACATTTGCTTTCTCCAGTCCTCAGGCACCTCCCCTGATTCCCATGACTTGCCAAAGATGATGGAGAGTGGTCTAGCAATGACTTCCGCCATCTCCCTCAGCACCCGCGGGTGCATCCCATCAGGACCCATGGATTTATGGGTGTCCAGATTACTTAACCTCTCCTTAACCCAGTCTTCATTACCTCAAAACTGAAATTATGTTCCCTGAGGGGTTTTTTTGACCATCTAATTAATGACTTGATTGTGTAGGTGCCCAGTGAGAAAAGCAAACAAAAATGTTAATAAAATGAGACTGGGCATGGACACAAAAAGAGATACTGTCCTTTGCACAGAGCAGTAGAGGCTGTGAACATAGCCATCATCACAGCTATGTAGGGCTGGGGTCTGACACCATCTGGGGAGCTGAGTCAGTTTGGAAAACAAAGCTACAGATACAGTTTTGCTAAAGAGTTCATTTCAGCCAGGAAATTCAAGATAGGAGTTTACCACAAAAGAAAAGGACCAACATTTGCTAAATAACTGCATTGTGCACCATATGGGTTTCCACTCAACCTGGATCTTGCAAGGAGGGGTCTTCAGATCTGCTCTCCTGGGTAGGGATGAACACTAACAGTGGAAATATCAGTGTCAGCTACTTTGCAAAATGCTGCCCGGGACCACCTTTGTGATTGCTAGTTGATTTGGAGTTTATCACTGATGGACATGTGTCTTTGGAGATTCCTCTTGAAAAGTCACCACAGCTGCTATTAACCATCCCCTCCTGTTGTGTTCATGGTTGTGTTCACATTTTTGCCTAAAGCACCTTCTAACAGATGTTATTTTACAAATGCTGCACTACAAAAGCAGAAGACTTTAGATCATTTCCACATCCTAGTGTGATATTAGATCTAAGCAAAGCCTGTATCTCTAAGAGTGCCTGAGACAGACTCTTCCTGCCCCAAGTGCCAAACAATTTACACTAACAAAACCTGTTTCTGACCAGAGCATATGGGACTGTGTCAGAATGCTCTTTCCTTCACAATCCTGATTCAAAAGTGACTCTCAAGTGACAAATTATTAAGGCATGCAAACCATCTAATTCAGCCTACCCAACTGAGCACAATTTTATTATTTAAGAAACAAATGGACAAACAACAAAACAAAATCCTAAAAATTAAATAAATTGCTGAGGTTTATTTTGTTAGCTACACCCTTCTACATTAACACCCCAATGAAAGGTTTTCTTCTACTTTGTCACAAAGGATGTTCCCGTCCTTCAAGGTCACATAGAAATTGCCACTTCTCTTAATAGCCCCCAACATGAGATGTAGCTCCCAGTAGAGCTGGGTCAAGCCTCATTCTGACCACCCTCTTCTCAGTTCCTGTGGTTCAGGAAGCCAGCAGCCCGCAGCCCTCTCCATATTGCAACATGCTCCCATCAGATTATTCAGGACAAAAGAAGTCCTAATCTGGATTACATATCAGGAAAAAAAATGGGTGATTTCATGGCAGATTACAAACTGGCACATGCTGCGACCATGTGTGGAGGGGAAGCACCACTCTGTTGGCCCATGCTAAGAAGGCAGATGGCTGCAGCAGATGGGTTATATTAGCAGCAATGCATGGCAGAAAAAAGGGGCCTGTGTCCTCCCTTTGAAATAAGCAAGTTTAAAGTGTAAAACATCTTGTAGAGTAAAGTCTTAGAAACAGAAAGTGCTTAAAAAGGCTAGTTTCAGATGACGAACAAAAAATCCAGGTCTCTCTCCAACTCAGAAAGCAAAAGCTTTGCACATGTTTCTGCCTGTATCTCTGTGTTTGCGGCATCAGGGAAGCTATGCATGGCCTCCCATTGCTCGTAACTGTCTTTTGCTTTAGTTTCAAACAAACAAACAAAAATAAATAATAGGTACACTTCTCCTGAGATCAGCTCTGGACTTTGAAATACAGATTTTGAGATGAGAAAGAAATACATTCTTTTCCTAACTGCACCATATTTTTTTCTGTAGAGGAAGTGAGCATTAGCCAAAAAGGCAAAAATATAATCCACAAGTTCCTGTATTTTAACTGTCTCTCATCTTGAAGCAATAAACAAAGGTTAATCAAACACTTACTAGCTGAGTAAATATTTTTGCTCATATGTAAAAACCAACCTAGGTCAGATTCTCATGTTTTGACTCTGCATTAATACGTCTTTGAAAAACTTTTCAAGGTTGGTAGATTCAAAAAAATTTTTTTCCATCTTAACTCCATATGCTAAATCAAGGAATTCTGCACATAGATATACATATACAGACACTCTATATACATTATTTTTTACTGACCTTTCAAAAACTCTTTCTTTTTTCCTATAAACAAAGCCCATCAATACGTTCGTGAAAGTGTCCCTAAGGAACTCTGCAATAAAGAAACCAAAATGCATTTGACAGAAGTCAGCATGTTCCAGCAAGATAACACATTCCAGCTGCCTACAAACTAGGTGGAAAGATCTTTCCAGTCCACCTTACAGAGATTAACTTAGGCAACACGATCCCAAACAACCCATTCTTTCTGTCCATGTTCACTCCTATTTAGCTCCCAGCAAGCCCAGGTTCTGTATCTCTCCTACCCCACACCAGCACAACAGAGAGCCCTATGCTGTGGACACTACCAGAATTAATCATTTGCTCCAGTTCTGTGGAGATGCATCCAACATCATTTTAATCAGCCTTTCAAATTTTCCCGTTGCCTGAGAACTATGTTGAAGGCCCCAAAGAGCATGCCCCCACATTTTCCCCAAAAGCTCTAGAGAAGGGAATGGAGGAATAGCTGTCTGTTCCCTGAGGATCTCCCAAAGAAAACCTGACCTGCCAGAGAGCAGACACTCTGCAACTGCCCTACCTGGATACAGCACCAAACAATGATAATGTCAAGTAGCATCTGCCAGCATGATTATCTATTGCAGAGCTGTGTTGCTCAGTCCTACAAAATCTGTGGCCACGCTTTGAAAGCTTTCTTTTCTAAGAGCAACAGTTTAAAGTTTATTCCAATTTCCACATTTTGGCAGGATCACATATATTGTGGTTGAGCTGAGTGCTTTAAGCTAAGAGTTCTGCTATAATCTTTGTTTCAGGCTTGTGATTGCTTTATGTCCTGAAAAATACATACCATACCAGACATTACTTCTGGAAACCATATCTTTCTCCTGATCCTCTAAGACTCAGTTTCCTCACAGGAAAGAAAAATGGGTGAGCACTTGTAGGCTGAAAAAAGAAATCTTCCCCCTTCCCTGCAACCATTGCTAAGAGGTGTAGTAGTACTACAGGTGGCAATAGCTTTCAGCTTCCCCAAGAAGCAATCAAACATGAAACATGAAACAAGCTCCACTTGAACCTTTTTGTAGGGGAAATGTTATAACATGGATCCCCTGAATGTGGTATGTGTTGTGGAAATGGCCACCATTTTCCCCAATTAACCTAGCTCATTTAAGGACCTCAGTCGTGCAAACCAGTCCCGTCACTCTGCCAGTAAGTGGGTGGCCGTGGGTGTTGCAGCTTTACACAGCAGCACTCACTCACCCTCCCCCTCCCTTCTCCTGGGGGTGGAGGAGAGAATTAAAGGGATGAGGGGAAAAGAGGCTCCTGGGTTCAGATAAGAACATTTTAATGACTAAACTACAATAATATTGGAAATAATAATAATTATTATAATTATAGCAATATATACATATACACAAATGAGTGATACGCAGTGATACTTCTCACCACCCAATGACTAAGGCTCAGCCTGTTCCTGGCCAATGATCCCAGAGCACGGAGAGTCCTGAAACTGCAGTCCTGGAATGGAGATAACAACCCGAGTGTCCAAGACACCAGGATGACCTTGAAAGAGAGGTGATCCAGAGGGAGATGGCCCTGAGCAAGATAGAGCAGTTCCAGACAGAACCTCATCTATATACTGGGCATGATACGCATGATATGGAATAACCTACTGGTCAGTTTGGGTCTCAGTACTAAACCTAAGGTCAAATCCTAGGCCAGTAATTGGGCTTTGCTTCCTCCTAGCTTCTCCTGTACCTGTAGACACTGGCACAGCAGAGATGCTGAAAAGTCTTTGATTGTCCAGGCAGCAACTGTAAACATCAGTACATTATCAACCTTATTAGCAAAATGCAAAACACAGCCTCTTACTAGCTACTATGAAGAAAGTTAACTCTGTCCCAGGTGGAACCAGGACACTGATATAAAAATGCAAGGCAAGTGTTAGCAGACCAGCCATCCACTCCCAGTCTGTAAACCAAATCTCTTAGTAAGCCATTTCAAACACAAGACCTTCTTCTCATCTACCTCTGCAGGGGGATACTGTGCCAAATCCATGGACATTGGCATCGACCCCCCAAGCGAAGGCTCCACCAGAGAGAGGAGGGATGTTTCTTCTTCAGGAGCTAGCTATGCTCTTTTACACTCAGTGAGGACAACACATGTTTTGTCTTACAGACAAACTATTAAAACATTTTAAAATGGAAGGCCAGACCCCAGAGACTATTCTAGTGTTTATAGAATATAATATGAGGCAGATCAGACAAAACAGATTGATGAGAATCTCATTTTTTCCAGTAATCACCAATAATTTGGGTCTGGGGTGAAGAGCTTGCAATGTTATCCCATTCCCTCCTCATCCATTAAGCTCTGCTCCTCCTCCATGGGCCTCAGTGAATCTACTTGCCCCAAGGGACCCAGAAGCCAACTTTCCCTGCAGCTGTTTTTACTAGACTAACCTTTCATGGATCCAGGCCAGACCACAAGGAAGCAAGCCATGGCCATCTGCCCATTTTATTCCTTATCCTAGAAAGATGTAACATTGCAAGTCTTTGTCAGCAGTGGTCTAGTTTGGCTCTATCCCTAGCCTGGGATTTACCCAAAAGCCACTCCTGGGAAACCCTCAAGTGACTTCTCCATACAGGATCTCAATTTGAGACAGCTTTGCCTGGATTTATTCCCCCTTTACTTACCCACCTACTGTTTGTTTTTTGTTTTTTGGGTTTTTTTTGGTTGGTTGGTTTTTTAAACCTTTTAATTTCCCACTTTGTGGCCATATTTTTAGGAAGACATCACTGCACCTTGTCAGTCATGAGAACTGACTTCTGTCTGCCACCTTCTCTGGAGGGCTACCCCACCACTGAGGCTGAAACTTTTCCCTCCTGTTATTCTTTTTACAAGTCCGAACTCCAGTTTAATCTTTAACCAAAAGCCTATGTAAACAATCCATATGTACATCAGTGATGTTCTAGCTGTTTCTTTGGGCATCAGTAAGTCAATCAGCTGCAGAAACTATGTGTAGAGCAGTCTAACACAACCTTGGTGGTAAGTAAGTCTAGAATGGAGAATAGATTACAAAAGGAGTGAACAAAATGAATGTGTATTGCCTTCTCCTTCTCTCCTGGCTCCATATTCTCCTTCTCCCAAGCTCTGTCTCAACTTCTCTCCTCCCACCTGAAGCCTCCTGGTTCTCAGCTACAATTTCTGCCATAGCAGCTCTCAGTCAGGGGAGCAGGGTTAACACAATACCAGCTCTGTCTGCTGTGAGTGACACAGGCGTACAGGACCTTTCCCAGGTTGCTGTTGGGGTTTGGGTCACACCTCTTTGCCCACATGTTGCATGGAAGTGGTTCTGCCAGTGCTGCCTTGGGCAACCCTCAACACCCATTCACACAGCACCACTACCCACCTTTTGGGAAGACAGTTAACCGTGACATTTTTTCCATTTTTCCAACCATTCTTGCAACTTGTAGGTAAAACATTTTTTTTCTTACTGACTCCTTTGACTGATTTTTTTTTTCTGTTGTGGTCACTTTATGGGAAAGAATGTGGTTGCAGTGGGAGCCAGTTCCAGTGACTAAACTGGCTGCCACTGCTTAGCAAGAGACCTTGTTTCTGACCTTTACGTAGTCCCTCTGCGAGCACATCCCATCAACTCTAAGATTATAGGCAACTGCTTTTTCTGTAAAGAGTGAGCTACATTTTCTCCAGTGGTTCTTCAAGCACTTTCTAAAGAAGCTGAGCCACTGTTAGAGACATAGCCTTTCTGGGAGATATGTAAGCAGCAGATGTTTGCAGTGGGACAGTGTAATATTTTCAAAACAAACAAGCATTTATTAGCCAACATTAATACATTCCTAGCAACCCCATACCAGTCATATTGTTTGTCTCTCCTCAGCAATGTAAATCTTTTTTCTGTCAATGTAATATGCATTTTCCAGTCCTGACACCTCTGTATGATTTCATGCTCTGGTTATGTTATTTTAACTGTTTCTGAATCCCTTGTCTGGTAAACACAATGTGTGGTCATAGGTTTTCCACTGTAAACAGGTCAAAGGCCTCTGGTCATTAACAATTTGACTTAGGCATAGGATCTCCACCAGATCCACCTGGCCAACATCACCACCCAAGCCCACGTGGTGGAGCAGGCATGGTGCCACTGCATGGGCACACAGTGCGGCAGCATGGATGTAGGCGGGGCGGTGCATAGTGTGCCAACTCGCACACCCAGGCCATGGCTCTCCTGGGCAGCCAGCAGCTCCTCTGGGAAGGCATGGCAGCTCCACTGTCACATTACAGATTCAGAGAGGAACCTGCCATCCGGTGCTGGTGTTTTTAACATGTGTTGAACAACAAGATTAGAGACACCATTTTATTAAAGGAGACAGGAAGGAATGGCAGGAGTGACAGGGGCTTGTTGGCCTGCACTGTGGACAGGGGGCTTCCTTCTCTCCAGCTCTTTGCCAGATTTGTAGAAGTTCGAAGAACCAGCTTTTTGGACAAAGCACAAAGACAACTTGCACTCTGTCCCTCCTGGGTGTGTTGTGTTCTCCATGCCCATGAGATGCCATGACTATACCTTTCAGAATCAGTAACTACTGTGACCGCAGCACTGAATTCAGGAGCCTCCGGTAACTGGAAGGATATAGCCTGTGCATCCACCTGACTGAGCTCAACACAGGAGGCTGAAAGTGCATCCTCACTCATGTTCAGGCACTTGGAAGACAGACCCACTTCAAGCAGACTCAAGGACACTTGTAAACTGTATGGTTCAGAAGTCCGACTTCCCTAGGAATCAAGAGACTTTCCATGCATTTCCAGAGTTGTTTTTTTTTTTTCCATTGGTATTTGAATGACAGTCACAATCACAGGCCCTGAAACAGAGGCCATTGTGTGTGTATCACCAAGAGTCCCTGTTAGGATGTGTGTTCATTTTCGTTATGGCTCTAAATCCATTTTATGCCTGCAGCCCCTCCCTGGTCCCAAGTGTCTGCCTTTGTCCTTTCCTAGCTCAGAAAAGAGGCACCCTCCTCTGAGGTTTGTCAGTTACTTTAGTACCTAAAATTAGATGTGCAAGAAAAGACTGATACAAGGTACCAACAGTAGTTAATTTCAAAATGCTTTCAGTTACGTGTTCTAAGCTATCTCCACAGGATCTCCTCTGTGTTTTACTGTGCGGCTGAGAAGATTTTCTTCTGTTGCTGCTAATTAAAATGATAGTCAACAGAAACTTGTGCACAGTCCTGCAATTAAGCAGTTTATATATGTCTCATCTAGAGATTTCCTGGGGCATGTTTTAATTCAGATATCTCTCTGGTAGTGAGGTGACATTTCTTCCCACACAGGCTCCTCACATATGTCTCCTTTAATAAACCTCTTAGATTCTCTTCGCCTTTCAGTTGCTTGCCTTCATCCTTTGAAATTCCCTTTATATAACCTCTTTAAGGAAGAATGTTTCCTAAAGCCACAAGAAACTTTTTTGTCAGATACTGGCTTGGAAAGTGGCAGTGTTCTTCACCTCAACAAAGTTTAGCATAGCCTTCCCTTCTTTTCAGCTCCTGCTGGGGTGAGTGCTGAAGCCCCAATGTCTTCACACAGGTTGTAAGTGGGTTATGTGGCACGGTGAGTAATGAAAGCCTCATTTCCCCAGTTTTGCCTCTCACTCCTTCTTCCTTTCCCTCTCCCTCATCCAATGCAGCTTGGAGTTATGCCTACAGTGGCTTGCTCTAGACCCCAAACCCAGAGAGAGAGCTTCCAGAGGGCAACACTGGCAACACTGGTCTGTGCTCAGAACTGATGCGTGCACATCCACTCCACTGAGATGCCTCAGCACCAGCCTCTTTCACTTACTGTCAAAAAAGTTACATATTCTGTGGGGTTTGCAGTGATTAATGTGAAGCAGTATCAGCTTCTCAAAGAATATTATATCAATCTCAACGCAGTGTTGAAAATAAACAGAAAGCATAGATCCAAGTTGTATCCAGCAGATGCAAATAGCAGAACTCAGCTTTGCTCTGCCTGATGTTCAAGATGCCTTTGCTTGATAATTTAGTCTGCAAACTAATCACCATCATTTGGCACATTCAGAGATGTTTTAACCGCAGAAAAGAGAACAGCAAGGACTGCTGTAAGAGCAAGTGACACAAATGCAGAAAGCGATACAAATGTTATATGCCTCTTTAGCTGTCTGTGTTTCTGAGTCCTTACCAGATGGCCAAACAAGATGCCATTTGTTCTCTGCAAACATATGAATTATAAAACTCAACAAGCACAAAGGGTGCAGTTATGGCTGGATTTTACATACAGATCACAAGGGAGAGCGATGTGGTTTTCTACAGCTTCCCTTGTGCATTTCTGCTGGAATCAAGCCTTTCCAATCGAGAAACTACTGCATGCAGCAGGAAGACAGTCTATTTTGGTCAAGTAGGAGGTTCTGCCCCCATTTCACAGAAAGGGACAGTGTGGCTGTGGCTGGACTGCTCAGCTGGCAGCAATGGCCCATACGGAAGGCAAAAACCCACATGGGCTGCCACAACAGCCAGCTCCCTGGGGAGTTCCACTCCCAAGGAAGGAGGCAGCCGTGATGGCTTCTCAGCAGTCAACATGTATCACCTTCAATACACATATCGAAAAGTATTCATCCTTCCCCCAAAACACACCTTGCCTTTTAAAATGGAGAAAAAAAAAAAAAAGCACAAAAATTATCAAGATGATCTTTTCCAGAGACAGTTGTTTGATATGTAAGTCTGAATATAGCATTGTCTACGTCTATAGGGCTCAATCAAAGCCATGCATAAGCTATGCATCTGAGTCTCAAGAGACCATGTTTCAGGCCTGCAAAATCTATGGATCATGACGGAGTCTCAAAAGACCCCATTTTGTAACTATGTAGCTACAGACCACTGTAGAAGGGGTGAAGGCAACTAAGACAATGGCTAAGAGGCAGGAAAGGCCTCCTACAGAAATTAGGTCTAGAACGAAAGTGCCTTTGGAGTTCTGCCTAGCAGCAATGAAGACAGAATTAATGTACAGTAATTAATAAAGAGATAGGAAACACAGATAAGAAAGAGGGACAACTTGGAAAACACTGTTAGCATTGAAGCAAAGTGCCCTTTAAAGAGCTGTTACACAGTATACTTGTATTTAGATACTACATTGAAACACTGGAGAGCCATCTGCAAAACTGTAACAATAAAAAAAATTGAAGTGTTTGAATTCATTGGCTTGCTTCTCAAAAATGTGTTTCATTGAAAAGCACAAAGAAAGAAGAGCTATTAAAATTAGCTCTTTGGAGGGTCCTGCACTAATTAAATAAATATGATAAGATGAGTAAGAGTTTATGACCATTTTGGAATTTGATTGTGATGTTCCAGGCTCACAGCAATTATAAAGAAGTTGCATTTTAGATTATCCCCAAAGGATTATTCCTTCTAATGACGGCTGTAAACAAGATGTGTATTTGAAACCCTGAGTAGGAGAGGGCAAAGCATACTATGTGACTCAAACACACACTGCTTGCTACAAAAACCCCATCAGCATTATTATACCTAAAGAAAGCCCATGTAGTTTGTGAAAAATACAACAGAGCACAAGAACTTGCCTACCAGTCTATCATTAAAGTTGGGATGCCCTGCTGCAGAAAGTCTCAGAAAACCTCCATTGACATCCAAACCGGTCAGGTGTCTCCCAAATCCACATGTCCGAGTCAAAGTCTACGTGTCTGAATTGACTTCTGAGAGAGATTGCATTTTGTAGTTTGGGTCCAGGATTTAGCTGCAGGGGCTCACCACTGCTGCCAGGAAGTTCATATCAAAAGCACATACCAAATCTGCTGTGAGAACTCGAGGGGAGAAGACATGGGAGCAGCTCAGGGGATTACATATAATGGCACCAAAACAGCAGTGGCAACCCATTTTTGTGCACAGGAGCACAAGGCCCATGGTCCTGTAGCACACAGGTTTCTGGCACAGGGATTCGTGCTGCACCCCAGCTCCAGCTGCCACTGCCACCACCATCAACCCCACTGTCATCACGACCACACATTCTGAAGTAGCATTGATGCTGAAAGCACCACTGAGGCCACAGCCAGGCCCTGGTGCTGTCCCTAACAAGCAGAATTAAAATAAGCCTGAAATTGAACCAGGCACACTGGGTGCACAGAAGCATCCTCTCCTCTAACTGTGGCTATTCAAATTGTTGTTGCCAAGGGCTGCTGGGTAATTTTAATGAAGCTAAGATGTTTTTTTGTTGGGTTTTTTTCCCCTTTTTGGTCAGCTGTTAGGGCAAGTGACAGGAGCCAGACCAAGCTTGCTGGACCCAAGACCACCCCTTGGCCAGCCCACTCTGGAGCTTTCCCATGGGCTGCTGCGAGGTCAGTACTTTGTGCTATGCTTGAGAGCACATCCTTGCCTCTGCTGCTGGGTGGGACCAGTAGGTGAACGTTGTGAGAGAAATGGGCAGCCCTAAGCCTTTTTATGCCTCAACATTCTTACTTTTTTAAGCAGATTTAAAATATTCACTTTTTTTTACCACCGAAATGCCTGGCTAGTGAATTTTTTAGCAACCAGTACTGCTTTTTTTTTTTTTGATATGTACTTTTCAGCTAAATTATTACCTTTTTTGTTGCAGTCCTTACCTTCTGCATGGTTACTGTGTCCCTGCTGATGCTGGCTACTCAACTACAACTTCACATCACTGTGTTATGCTGGTAAACTGTGATTGACCATCATACTGCCCTAAATCAGTGCACTCTTCACATTCACAAGGGGAAAGACTAAAGAATATATTTTTTCATAATCTTTCTGTTTCAGTTCTGGAAACTTGCACAGAATGTGGAAGGAGAAGCAAAAGTTGCAAGAAGGAGGAGTTGAACAGAGGCCCAAGGAGCCTGCATGGAGGGGCAGCACTGCAACAGCGAGTGCAGTTACATCTCATAACTGCCTTAATGAGGAGTCAGTTTATTTTCACAAACAAGGAATCATATGCCACAACTGGTACATTCCCTTCACACCTTCAGAGAGACCTGCCTGTCTACTTTTGATAATGGAGAATAGCCAAGCGGATCTCTAAGCAGGCCTTTCTCATGCGTGGTGGAGCAGCAGGACTCTCGCAGGGCTCCAGGCCAGCTGGCAGTGCTTCAATCTAATAATCCCATACAGCACTTCCCTGCAGTGCACTGTGGGGTGTTGTAAGGCTTCACTAGCTAAGGCTTGTAAAGCATTGTGAGTGCTTAAATAAAAGGGACTGATTTAATGTTAAATATTATGAGGATGTTTTTTCAACATGCAAAACTTACAGTTCCAGCCTGGAGACATCAGCCCTCATCCTCCCATCAGCTCTGGTAAGGAGAAGCATCTGTCACCAGCAATAGTATCATCATCACTGTCTATGAATGGGATTGCCTGGGGTGGCCTGAAAGCAGCAATGGTACACTGGTTTCTTTCACAGCTACAAGAACATTTCATTGATTTCTTAGCAGAAATCTTAATTTTCTCCATTGGCAATGCCATAGCAGCTAAGACTATTTGCAGGACAGCCATATTTTTACCAAGACATTTTATTAAATTACATTTAAAACCTTTATAAAGCACCATTAAAAAAAGTAACAACAAGGACATAAGAAGGCTATATTTTAGCATAAGTGAAAACTATTGCTGTTAATATTAACAAAACAATTCACCCTGAACAGTAGTGAGTTTTTATTAGTACATTAAATAAATAAATGACAATTTAAATTAAAATGTTTAATCAGCTGCTAGCCTTTGCAAACCTTCCTGCACTTTGTCATCAAGGCTACATACCCATAGACAACAAGGACCTTTTTGTCCAGAAAAATCTGTTCTGAAGAGCAGAGGAAGCAGCACACTGACTGTGACCCTAACAAATGATCGTTCTGCATTGTATCCTTCAAATAAAAAATTAAGACAGGTTATTTACAGGAGGTAGGTCTGGAAAATTATGAGCATCATTCTGACACTAAAGAACCATTCATTTTACTATAATTTAAATATGTTGGAGATTACTACTATAAACTACAAGGGTCAGTTTTCTCCATTGTTTGATCAACTTATGTCCATCCATTTCCCAATAGTCACCAAAGTACACTATCTTTTGCTTTCCATAATATGAAAACCTGTAAGCTTAGAAAGCCAGACTTGTTGGAGGGGTGAAGACAAGATCTTCCTCAGGAATGAAGCATGTCCGGACACCTGGGTTGGGCCAAGAAGCTGCAGGAGAAGGGCTGCTCCCTGCTGAAGGATACAAGCAAGGCCCAGCATTGCATGCAGAGCGCTGTTTTGGGCAGCAGGGGTGTGGCCAGGTTCCTCTTCCCATGGTCCTCTCCCCTTCTTTGCCATTATTCACCCTTTATGAGTAAATTGGCTTAATGGCATCTGCCATTACCTGCAAGAGGTGATCTTTCTCTTCCCCTTTCAATGCCCAGTAGCTCCTAAAAAGATCAAAAAATGCTGATTCCTGAAGAATTTCACTGTAGCTGGCACTTCGGCTACCTCTGATGTTCTTACATCTTGTCCATCAAAGAGAGAAGAAACACTAGTTTGTTCATATTTTTCACCCACACAGCCATTACACAGCATCTACCCTTCAGCCAGCAGGATGGCTTTCCAAAAGCACAGTCTGGGATAGGTTAAGTCCAGACAAACTGTAAGGTTGGCTTTGTAACCCAGGTTTTGGGAACATTCATGTGGCAGCCAAAAGCACTGTCCACATTGTTTCCCTATGTCTGTCAGACTGCCTCATTCTTCCTTACGGACACTCACATTTTTCACTTCATTTCACCCCAAACATTTTTGTCATACTTTTATGCAACACAAAAATGTCAAACAGAATAGTCATTACTTAATTACTCGACATCTAAATCGGAGAGTTTAGTCAAACATCTCAAGTTTTCTTAATTATAGCCAACTTTATATAAACATCTGTTAGCAAACACCAGGCTCACAGACTTGCAGGAAGTACACCACAAATGACAGGAAGGCTTGGGAGAATAACCTGGGGTAACAAAATAAACACAGTGGTTCATCTCAACTTGCTAATCTTCTGAATATTTTCATTCTTGAGCGATTTTGACAAGGATTTTTGAAGTTCAACCAGAAGCCTATGTTTAATCAAAGTGTTTTACTTAGCTACTACAACAGACCAAGGACTGCAACAGTATTTTTATTTTACATCTGGTGTCTCAATGAATTCTGTCATCAATGTTATACTCCTTCCATAAAGCAAAGCTAGTAAGACCTTAGCCTGTCAGAAAAAAATGTACACAGTTAATTTCATATCTGTGAATTTTAGTTTTGTGGGGTTTTTTTCACTCATAGAAGAGTCTCTTACATACAGACAGGGCTACTTTTGCAGCAGACTGGCCTAACAGAATTTTTTTCCATTGTACAATGCCCCTGACCAAGTGTATCAACCTCCAGGCACTTCCTCCAGAAAAAAATCAGGCTTCTTCAAATGGAAGAGGAACCTTGTCCTTTACCCTCTCTCAGTTAGATGCTGAAGATCTCTACAAAGACTAGACCCAGCTCTTTCTTTTTGTTTTTTCCTTCCAACAAGAGATCTCAGATCTCCAGTGTAAGTAAGCATAGGTGATAAAACTGTTCCTGACACATCCAGCCTCTGGAAAAGCTACAATTCAAATGGGAAAGAGCTAAAGCTTGGTCCCTCTCACATGGTCACCACAGGACGCCTACAAAGTGACCTGCATGGCTGAAGTCCATGATGCTAGGGAAACTGGGTGCCAGCACAGCAGTAAGGGACTGTGGGCAGAGCTCTCACGAGCCTCATAGAATCTGCAGTAGAAGGGACCATTAGAAAAGCAGATGTCAATCTATTTTGTGATTTCTCTTTTCTACCCCAATTGTCCTCAAGGGCAGCTATGTTGCTCTGAGGAGTGCAGCCAGAACACAAAACATGTTACCACCCTAATTTCTGTAGTAGGTTGTGCTTTCTAGAAGCGCTGATACAGAAATTATTTTATCAATCCCCTTCATCAACCTAAAGACTTTCTCAGGGTATCCTCAAGACATTTTTTTCCTTCTTTTTCTTTTTTTTTTTTTCAGTAAAAGGTTGCCTTACAGCCTTAATCCATCTTTTTATTTTGAAGGTTAGTGCCATCTCAGCTCCTCGTAGCTGATTCCCCTGCAGTTAGCTGTGCTTCTTCCGAATGCACTGGCTGACATTTTTGCTTTGCAGCACATGCATCCTGTGGAAACCCCTCATTCCTCATTTATGGCCCAATTCTGCTTCTCCTCAGGAGAACTCTTTCCTGCTCTTCCAGTGGGAATAGGAAGCAGATATTGCTATGCTTGCCAATTTTAGCATCAAATAGTCCTCTTATTTTCTTTAGAGAGATGGCTATGGACATGAAGTACAGTGTTTCCACCTGGTGGAGGTACCCAGGCTCCTCGGAGAGTGGGGTGGCCACAGTGTGTTTGCTCAGACAGCAGGCCATAGCGTATTCACAAGACTATCTATGTGCCTAAGCAGGGGAAGAAGGAGACATGAGGTCCCTCACTGCTCCATGTCCTGACCTATTCCTCTCCCATTTTATAAGTCTACATGAAATTAATTGACTTTCTGCAATCTGTGCAAGTGCCAAAGTAGCCTCTTTTTTTTTTAATTATTGTGTGATTATTTTACTGTTGATCAAGTTATGCTGAAAGACGTTTGACCTACCTACATGGTCTCATAAAATTTACATTTATATAGCTTCTTCCACGCTTGATTATCACCAAGTACCTTAACAAAAGATTTCTTTACAGAGGTAGAGAGAGACGTTTTTATACTTACATGGAAGGCAACCAATCTGTAGAAACAAATATGTAAAACTCAAGCAAAATTTTAAATTCATTATGTGTGTTATGTCCATAGAGCTTCAAAGTGGAAGAGAAATTGATCAGTCTCCTGAACTTGCATGGACTCTATCTCCTGTGAGTGGAGAGAGAAATTTTAGTACAGAAAGTAAGCAAACACATAAAAAAAAAAGAGCTGAGTATCTCCACTAATACATAATTTTACCCGTGCGGTCTCCTTTAATTGACTGAAGAGACTGCTGTATGGCTCCCTGCTATGACCTGTCAGTAAGTTTAAACTACTTCTTAGAACATTGTCCTGAATAAATGAACCTCTAGATTAAATCACTGTGATGGACACATAAACACACAAGCAAAAGAAGAAGAAGAATTACAAATACCCTCATAAAATTTATGTCTCCCTTCTTAGGAACTCCTTAATGTTTCAAGGTTTTATCCCATTAGCACTGCGTCAGAAATGTGAACCTAATTGGCTTTCTCTGCCCCACAATGAAAAAAAAAATTATTTTATATCAAACCTGGTAGCCAATTATTTTTTTCTGTGAAACTTGCAAAGCATTACTGCCAACTTGAGTTACACTCATGTAGGTAATGGTGGTAATATCCTTTAAAACATTTATCAGCTTACTGTAAATTAGGTAACCTCCATCTACAAAAAGTGCCAAATTCATATTCAAGAGCTGATGTATGTGATACTTACGGAAATGTATAAGGTAGGTAAAGGCATGAGTCCAAAAGTGCTCAAGTAATTAATGTTTGCAAAGCACATAAAATCCTTAAAGAATTTGTCTAGCCTTCATATTGTGAAGGACAGAAGGACTAAGCAGCCATAAGCACTCTGCCTACTAAAAGAGGAAGACCTTTTCAACCTAGGATTTAATTTTTTTTAATACTTTAGTATATTGATCAACGGTTAAACTATCACCCACTGGTCAATAATTCATTACATTGGCTAATGTACTTAACTGCTAAACTAGCTGTGGCAGACTCCTTATCCCCAGTATTAAAGCTCAGAAATTAAAAGGGAGCAGAGCTTCTGAATTCTGGTTGCATGAGAAGCCCAGAAGACCCCAAGTTCCTTTCTGATGAAAAGTATATAAAGCTATTAGAGACTAATCCTATTATTTCATATTTAATTTAAAAAATCTTGCAAGTGAGGTTTCCATCTAATTGTAAAATGTGGATGCTCAACCTACTTGGTGAAAAGAATTGTTGCTACAAAGCAGGGGAAAAAAAAACATTAAAAAAACAACTCTCACTGTTCACAAATCCCATCATCAGGAACAAACATATTCAGCTTTGCTCAGCCTAGGAGTAGACATGATCAGAGTCACCACCAGAGCAAGTGCTTTTGCCAGAGTGAGCTCCAACATGATGAGGATGTCAGAGTATCAGCCACCACAAAATGAGCGTGGTGGATGCTCAAAAGCAAAGTGCTCTCTGTCACAGTGATATTACAGCTTGGCATGAAAGGAAAACACTTTAACTTTCATGTGACAGATCTTAGGAAAAAAAAAGAATTACACAGTTCTAAAAAGCCAAGCTAAACTGTCTGGATTTTCTTTTTTTTTTTTTTTCTTTTTAGTTTATGTAACAAACCTCTATGACCTCCTTCCTACCCCAAATCACTTATTCCCACAGACTCACTCTTCCCCATTAATTAATTTCTGACAGAGAAAGCAGAGCAGATTGCTGTGCTTTTGGGTTAAGAGCCTCCTGATATGTCAGGGACATTTAAGACAAGTTGCCAGCAACCATTTCAGACTTACATTTTATATGACTTCTTTGTGAGCTTCTTTAGGGAACCTAGGGAGAAGAGCATGCTAGATGTGGCTGGAGTGTCCTTTTGATGACCTCCTCCAGAGCTGTATTGGAGAATTCCTGTATGCTTGGGAAGCCTGGTTAGTGTAAGGGTGTGCTTGGATGACTACAGCTTTGATGAAAAGAAGGTTTTCATAAATAGTTTCTTGCCATTAGTTTTCCCATTACCACTGAGATAAAGTTGCCTCCTGGTTTCTGATGCTCTTTCAGGCATTAAGTTTGGTTAGATATGTACCTCTGAAAAATGAGGAAATGGAAAGTACAAATCTAGGCCATAGCTGCAAAAGCCTTAACCCATAAATCTTTTAACAATGGCCCATTCCAATTATACTAATTATTTTCAAATCAGCTGGACCAAATTCATTAGCCAGAGTGGAAAGTCCCTTTGCATCATTAAGACCGATTATTGAATAAATATTAGAAAAACCCCAACTTTTTAGTGGAATTTATTCAAGTGCAATTCATAGAATCATAG